>BMAT01008986.1:0-25156 GCA_019649035.1 Elysia marginata
GGGGGGGGGGGTAGGAAAAGTATTCAACGTCGCATAAGAATTCAAGAGAAGCTTGGGGAACTTGAAACTAAACAAAGAAGTAACCGACCGATAAGCATCACAAAAAGAAGACTTTATCATAAGTTATCTACAACACCCCCCTCCCAATTTTCTTTTTACAAAAACATAGATGGAATTAATTTGGAAGACACCGAAATCGAAACATTAATACAATAAATAAAAAATACACAAACAATAATCCTAAGTAATAAAAATTAGCCTAGGACAAAGCGTTCAACTTTATTTATAGAGCATTAAGTGGGTTTCATAGGGTTTACCTTATCTATAAAAGCATAAAACTAGAAAAAAAAATCACACTTATTCAAGAAATAGGATGAAGGCAATTACGTTTCGCCATTAAACAGGCCATTAATAGAGGGAAGAAGCAACCGTTCACACAACTAAATCAGACACATCGCTTAACTGCCCATGTGGGCATGGCATGGAAGATTCCGAGCATGCTGAAAATCGTCGCCAGAGATCCAAAACGCCCATACACTAAATCTAGTCTTTGAAAATCTGACATTTTAAGTAGATATCCACTTGAGTAGCGGAATTTTTCTGATGTTAATCCAAGAGTGAGATTTAATCATTACAAATGGCGCATGGTTCATGCGCTAAGGACGGCTTGGAAATATTTCCTAGACAAAGGGACTATCCGCTGCCTCTTGAATACAATACAGACTTTAAGCAGCAACGCGTGAGTATGACGCGAACGTCTGTGGGTCTATTTTTAGAAACTGGTTTCATTATTTTTATAGTTTCCTAAATCTGCTTTCCCGATTTTCACGTACGCATAATGAGACACGGTGCGTGTGCTAAAGGTCTGTATTCTCTTAAAACATACGTGCCAAATTTGTATTGTAGATGCAGTACACGGTCATTATTTTTATTTGTCTCTATTGATTTCTTTAAAAAAAATTCTAGAATTCATTTTAAGGCAGGAAACATCTAAATTAGACCATTACATCTAGTTCTAACAAACAATGAGTATATAGCAGTTATTTTTGTGTTGTCTTCCTGAGAAGGGACACTACTCTCGTTTTACATCTGATCTCATTTCCTATAGCCAAGAGATCAAACTTTACCTCACAGACTGAAGAGGATCTGACCGTAACTACCTCTTTTTCTTGAGGCTACTGGACTGCAAGTCGTTCACAAACCGAACATAAAAATGATTAAAAAAGTAAAAGACGAGAAAAAAAACCTTATTTAATTCATTTTTTGGTTATCTAATATTTTATCACAAGAACTTTTTAGACTTACAAAGACAATAGTCTTCTGTGCAGGCTAAGATTGAGCTACTATTAACTTTAATGAAACCAATAACAACACTGGTAATATAGCTCTTTTTGTCGCACCCATTTGACTGTACATTTTAGCTACTTAAAATGTCTTCTCTCAGTTTTGGTAAAAAGAAAATGAAAACACAACGGTGGATTTGATTCTGTACAATTCCTCTTTCCATAGAACTTTTTAAAATGCCCTTTTAATGCCTACAAAAGCTTAGTGAATCTCAAAAAGTAAAATAAATCAACATAAGCCAACACATCCTGGGTATAAAACAAAACTACTCACCTACTAATGGTAGATTATCGGATGTCGGTGGCATTTGATCAGCCACTATCATCAGAAAGACAGTCATAGACAAAAGGGTCGTAATTCCCATAGAAATCTTTTCACCCGTATCTGTTTGGGATATGAAAAGTAAAAAAAAATCAGTTTAACTAAGACAAATTCTTTCAAAGTTCAAAAGTTTGACATGTATAGAAAAAAGAAAGAGCCGACAATTTTCAGACTAATAAACAATAGGAACAGCATCGTGTTTTTTATTTTTTAGAAAGAAAACAAATTTACTTAAATGTTGCGAAAAAGAATCCTTAAAACAGACAGCAGTGTATTTTGTATGTGTTTTTAGAGAAGGATGTATTTAGTACATATATACATAAAGTTTTCATAACATAATAAAAAGTTCGATTCCTGTGCGGTGAAAATTAGATATTTAAACCTCTAAGCTTAAAACAAATAATCTTTTAATGTCCTTCTTAAGGTCACAGTGAAACTAAGAAAAAGTTGATTTAAGGGCTACATAGGGTTCGGTTGCGGGACTATGCTTTTTGAACCCGAAAAGTCGACAACGTAGAACAAAACGCTCGTATTTTGTTGATTTTCTTAGTGTTTTCAGCCAGGCTTTCAAAGGGCCTTTATCTGTCACACTCTAGTATTCTTTCTCTTAACAATAGACGAAAAATAGTTTAAGAAACAGAACATGAACACCAACATAGAACTGAAGGCGCGCCCATCGCTTTAAAACGAAGTGGGTAGACGTATTCTGGGTAGGAGACTTAAAGCCGGAGTTGAGACACAACTGTAACTTCGCTTGATCTACCCTCTCAACCATACTGAATAAATAAATATCGTCTCGCCACCTTCTTGGTTTCCTTACAAGGTTATATCCACACCACTAATAAGGCTATATTATCCTCAGGCGGTTTATAGTAAGACACTGTACACAAACCGTAGCCTACTTTTAAAACATCTTTAAAAATTCATATCATAAAAAGGGATACAGAGACACATTTCGTGATGGAAGTATATGAACAATAATAGCTTTTAAACATTAAAAAAAAAACTCGCTCAGAGATTCCTCTTCATTCCTCTAAGCCAGAAAAAACAGAATTTTGTACCACCTTGGCCTATAACTTCGTGTATATATTAAAAGCAACGAATAATGCTTTGAGATTTTATGACATAAGCCAAAATGATACAAATTGATATGAGGTGTGCAAGAGAAAGATTCTATTCTTCTTTTTTTTTGCGTTCTCCCAATGTTTAGTTTTTTAAGGATGTATACTTGTCAGTTCCAGGAGGTTAATTGTTTTTTCTAGTTCCATGAGTGGGCCAAATAGTTTAGTGCTAAGCTCTGCAGTGGTTTCCCAAATTTTTCCTCTGTTTTCTTTATACAGCAAGCATCCGTGGAGAATATGTTCAGTTGTCTCTGCAGAGTGTCCGCACTTGCACATTTCTCACTCCCCTATCCTAAAAGTCTTGAACATGTGTTTTGCCAATCTGTTATGACGAGTTCTTAATCTAAAGAGGAAAAAACTGGAATGTTTGTTCCTTTCTGCCTAGTTTGTAAAAGTCATCTTTTAGGTAAAATATTCATGGCTCTTTTTTCACCTTTCTCTTGCGGCCATCTTGATCATTGTTCTTGCTTCTTGATATGTGAGTGTTGTTTCTTCTCGATCCAATCCTGAGCCAAATTTGGCAAGCTTGTCTGCCTTTTCATTGCCCTCAATGTTGCTGTGTCCTGGTATCCACAGAAGGGTGAGTTCTCCTACCCCGGCCCCCAACTCCAGCAGTTTTTTCTTATGAGGCAAACAATTTTACGTTTAAACTAAAAATAATTGTTTCGCTAAGTACGCTGCAAAATTTGGGTTGAATGTCTCTCTCACTATCTGGATAGATTATGGAGTTCATATCACTAACACCGCTTTTTGCCCCCTCTCCCGGTGACAAAGGTTGATCCCTCTCCCATTATGGACCGAGAATGAAAGGAGTGCCTTCCTCGCGCCCCAGAAAAGCAGAGGATTACATTATAGACTTTGAAATATAATTTGAATTCCAGGCATGATTTAAACTATATTGAAAATGAACCATACCAGTAAAGGCATTAATATTTAAACTAACCCACAGCCGACCCATCAGGTCAAACAATAGATAGTAAAGGTAGAGGGAAAAGTAATAATGATACTTAGAGAAAAAGAAATATCATTATGCATCTTACTTATCTTAACAAATGCGCCTATTTTAAATCCAGAAGAAAAAATCGACAGAATTTCAGCAATTTGGAGATGACCTAGCTTCAATTAACGAAATATAGCTTCAAAACAAGGCCCACCGAAATGTCATTGGCTAGCAATTACTTTTTCTAAAATTTACATCTAGTCCTAAATAATGCAATCCGTGTATAATGGACCTTTCAAATGTCAATTGACCTTAATATGGAGAATTACAAAATAAAAAAAATAAAGCTTTGAGAGTGCAAGACTAAAACGATCTTTTTTAATAGCCCCGATTACGACCCCAAGAAAAGGAACAGAAATATCTAAATGCTGCAATTTTCTTCTATTATCGTGAAAGAAAATGGGAATTTACAGGGCATTATTACAGCCGCGGATTCGGACATGGGCAAAGAACCTCACTCATGTCCCTATTAGAAAATCAAATCGTCTTTTTCGAGATATCAAACTTTTTCATCTTCTTTTCATGAATCCAGAACAGAAGGTAACTTTTAATGTAGGCCTAGCATTCAAGATACCCCACAGAGCTTTCAAGGTTTGTTATTCTAGATATTTTTTAATATATGTTTTCCTTTTCATTATTAGTTTGTTAAAAAGTCACTGCAGTCTATACTGTAAAAATGGCCTCTGTCTCCGAATCCCAAATCTATCATCTCACGTACATTGCAGGGTGCATATGCTTTTATCATATAAGATAATTGTAATTTTTAACGATTTCTCTGTTATATATATGTATATATAATCAATTTCGTATACACTTTCTTTATGGAAAAAGCTCCATTTTCAATTATATTGGTTCACAACATTGGATGATTCCTTGTTAAATGATTTTATATATACGGATGCATTACTAGACAAAGGTCTATGCTCAAAGGACATTGAATTAGAACAAGCAATCACTCACTCACTCACTACCCTTCTTGCCATGGGCAACTAGGGCAGCAGAACAAGTAATGGTTTACCGAAAATGAATTATTGTTTATCTAATAGAATTTAAAATGTATACCAAACACTGACACTGTCTCTGTATTGTGAATCAAAGACCTAAACTAAAAAGACATTTCAAATTTCAATTTCTTCCCCCCCCCAATCCTGATTTAAATTTATGGAAATACTGTATTCACGCTACAAAGTTACTGTTTTTTTAATCCCTCAAAGAAAGCTACAAACAGTTGCGGTAATGTTTTGCAGATAAGTACATTCCCTGTTTTCAAACCACAGACATTAGTTTGCACAAGTTGTGTATCCAATGGTTTCCGCATACAATTTTATTGAAAATTATTTAAAATTCATGACACCTATACAAAACAGGTATAAACGAGTTACTAAAAGTTCTTTGAAGTGCTTAAAAATGGTCCCTTAAACTCTCCAAACAATTATATCAAAGCAACTATGTGCAATAAACCGTCTCAACTTTAGGTTTATCAAGCGCGAACTTAGTGCGCGATGAACCTTAAGCGTTTTACAGACCTCGTGTACAATCATTTTCCACTTTCACATTTTTTAATAATGCAAACAATGAAGGTCGTCCAATGATAAGGTTTCATGTAAGACTCGGCGCTAGGAGGGTTTTTTTTGCGCTATCCGATAGCGCATGGTGCTCATTTTAAAATGTCCATAGTGTTTTCAACAGTTAAATCTTGGAGGGAATCACAAAGCATTGTATACACCCCTAACTTTTAACTGGCTTTCACTGTAAATAGAGATCATTTTATACGCCGAAAGACAAAATAATAGTCTATGGAGAGGTCAAGTAAAACATTGTTGTCAGACCCCCAGAACTCTCATGAGGTGCCTGTAACCAACTTACAGAATCAATGTTTTTAATTAGAACTATTTTTTCTATTTAAAAGAAGTCCTAATACACGATTCTATGACTATAAGTTTTCAAACAATTCAACGATTGGGTTAAAAATACACAGGATGATAGACTTTGATCAGGGTAAGTTTTGAAAAAAATTCCGTCTCACAAGAAACTTGCTTCTATAAGGTACAGACCTCAACACATTGCTTACCCGCAACCGCCTTTAACATTCTAACAGATTTATTTACTTTTAATTTCATTCAGCTGTAAGTATTGGTTTAAACTTCATTTGATCAAACTTTTTACCGTTTTAACGTTTTTTTGAGACACAGAGACCGGGTACCCATTTTTTCGAGGGTGTAACTCGATCTTTCTCTACTTTAATTCTTCTTCTAAAAATATTGCTATTTTCACGAGAGGAGAAAACCGGAAAAAAATAAACAACCCCGCAACTTTAAATTTACTATTCGTGTAAAACATAAAAGAAAAAAAAGTTTCTTTAAGTATACGGCATACACCTATTTTTGCTGTAATGCAAAGAGAACAAAAAGTACAATGTATATATAACTGTATTGTTTAAACGAAAACTTAATCAACTCACCTGAGGGCATATAGAAACCTAACAAAGCAACCAGCGTGATGAGCACACAGGGAAAGATCATGTTGAACACATAGAACAGAGGGCGTCGCTTTATCTTAATGTGGTTCTTTATAAAGGGATATGGCACGTCGCAGCAGGAAAACTTCACAACCTGTTGAAGAAGAGCAAGTTGTTAAGTTATGGACAGAATAACAGTTTAGATCTAAAAACAAAACCAGTACCGCAAGCTGAATTTCTTAGCTTCAAGTTGGTCATATACAAAGAGTGACAGGCAATCAATTGCATAATTCTGTGCACAAAGCCAAGAGAAAGAAAGAGACTTGTAGCCATTTTGTTAGGCCAGCTATTTCATAAAAACAATACTGAACGTTTTGAAGTCATTGGATGTTCTTGTCTTGAGTCCGCATTTGACGCGCGTCCAGAGCGAAGGAGTTGGGGTTTCGCAGTTTTCACAAATTAAATTGAGAATATGAAATGAGAAATGCGTCTGTCCGCGGCTTCGCTATTTTAACATCAAAGGAATATAAAAGTAAAATAAAAAAAATATACTAAATTTTCAATTGAAAAGAGTTTCAAATGTGATGGCTTATGTGTTGTGCATGACAACGTTACTGTTTGACTCCTCAACCCGGACTGCCTATGGATCGTAGGTTAGGTTGTTTGAATTTTAACGTCTCTTTCCAACTACAAGGTTATATATCAGAGACGGCGCTTGAGACAATTGAAAGTGTGCTAACACTATGATGTAAGGAG
The DNA here is from genome assembly GCA_019649035.1 of Elysia marginata. Taxonomy (NCBI): domain Eukaryota; kingdom Metazoa; phylum Mollusca; class Gastropoda; family Plakobranchidae; genus Elysia; species Elysia marginata. The sequence goes on from BMAT01008986.1 coordinate 7,001, forward strand.
CGCTTCCATACATCACCCGCAGTCCCATTATCTTGACACCGGGCCGACCAGACTTAGCACTAAATCCATAATGCCAGACACTAGGCGGATCAGCTGCTAATAACAATTTTAAAGTCCTTGGTTTGACTCGGCTGGGGATCGAACCACGCACCTCCCGATCTTTGAGCGAGTGTCTTACCGCTAGGCCACAGAGCCGGTCTATGTATCGTAAAACTGACCTCTCTCTCCTGCAGGAAGCCGACCAGCTCCCACTCTGTACTGTTCTTGTAGTTGGACACGTCACCATCTTCCCCTCCCAGCAGTATCAGGTTCATGCCCTGCACGTCATACGTCCAGGAAGAGAAGTCCAAGGTGCAGTGCTGTCAACAACACAAAACCAAACAATAATACTAGATAAGCCTTGAAGTGATCTGTTCTGAGACATGAGTACACAAAATACAGTAGATAAATTTTATATATGGCATCCATTAAGAATGAATAACGGTTGACGACTTTGTTGCGAAAGCCTGCCCACTTCAACGATATCCGTGCTTTATTGACATTAAAGACGTAATCAGAGAGGGTTAAGAAATAAACAATTCTTCCCCCAAAAATCAAACAAAGCCCCCTATATAAGCTCATATTTTACAGAAAAAAATAGGTTGGAAAAATTGTGCAAGAACAAAGTCAGGCTGCAAATTAGGGGCGGCGTGGCAAAGTGGTTGGCGCGTCGGACTCGAGATCTGGAGGTGGCGGGTTCGATTCTCGACCATGCCATGTTGCAATTGCTTTGGGAAAGCAATTCACCCTAACTTTCCCCAGTCCACCCAACTAAAAAAATCAGTACCCAGTTTCAGGCAAATTAATTTGTGGTATGCGCCTGCAGCACCCTGCCTATGGATTAAAAGTGGCCTTCAAATGCACTGGTCTGCTGAGGCATTAGTGACGCTGCTCTGTGGCGACACAGTTACGTTGAGTGACGAAGCCGAATTTCCCGAAAGGGATTAATATAGTGTATAAAAAGAAATAAAAACAATCATCTACACTTTGCCCTTTTTATATATGTAATGTTAGAATAATACATTTGCTGCAAAAATACGCAATATTATTGAAAAAACTTATTGATTTTGATACTTTTTTTAAAAAAGAAATGATTGAAACAAACAATTTGATTAAACAATCACATGTCAATGTTAATCAAATCAATGAAGTAAATGATCCCTCAGTAGTCTTATCAGTTTGATAATAATCAGCGCCCTGTCATTGACAAGGTTCTATTTTTACTTTTTGGCGAAACTGAATTATACACGTCATGTTACTTCTACAGCAGTTTTCTATGTTGTAATAAAATTAATACTTCATGCAAGGTGACCTTTCTTTTTGGGTGATTTTTTTAAACATTACAATATCATATAGAAGAAGAACTATCTGGTGTTAAAACCATGAAGTCGATTTTCTCAAAAAGTCAGCCAAATGGAGATACATCCTTGTTATTATCAGGACGGACGTAGAAGTTCAAAAGTTTGAATATAGATATAATAGCGGATGCAGCAACTTCACGATCAATGATGATTAAAAGATTTGAGATGTAATGTAATTAGCAGTGGATAGACCTAATTAGACTTTTAGTGAAAACCGCTGGAAAAAAATTCCTGCCTTTGGAAAGATTCGAATCTTCGAACCCCAACATACTGCCATGCCACTAAGAGAAGCACAATTTCTAAAGCCTACTGCTAGCTTCATAGCTTGAATACTATACTAGTAGTCTCACCTGAGAGTCAAACGGGAAATATTTCACATCAATAGAACAAGAGCTTTTGTAGATGACCATGGCAAGGTACATGACCGTGCCGTTGTTGTTGACGATAACGTTCGTGCTGACCGACTCGTCCGCTAGGTGAGCACTGGTGGTGGAAACAATGATGAAAGAGAGAGAGAGAGAGAGAGAGAGAGAGAGAGAGAGTGAGAGAATGAGAAAGAGTGAGAGAAAGAGAGAGAGAGTGTGTGAGAATGAGCGAGAATGAGAGATAATGAGAGAGAAAGAGAGAGAATGAGAGAGAATGAGAGAGAGAGAGTGAGCGAGAAAGAGAGACAGAGAGTGAGAGAGAATGAGAGAGAGTGAGAGAGAAAGAGAGAGAGGGAGAGAGAAAGATAGAGTGAGACAGAGAAAGGGAGAGAAAGAGAGTGAGACAGAGAGAGAGTAAGAGAGAAAAAAAAAGAGAGAAAGAGAGAGAGAAAGAAAGAAAGAAAGAGAGAGTGGGAGAGAGAGACAGAGAGAGAGAGAGAAGATTTTAGATGAAGTTTAAGTTGTCATTACAGCCGATAAACGGGCAGTTCAATTTTAAAATTAACATGTAGCACTTCAAAGGTTGAAACGTAACCTTTTATTCATAAAAAAACAAAATGAGGAACACGATAATATAAGATAAAACTTCATTAATCCATTTCAAAAGGGAATTAATGTGTACATAGCGTGCAAAATTGGTAAGCATAGATATACTTTTAACATGGAGAATAACTATTGCAAGTAAAAAAATGCAAAAATTATGAATAGAATAAAATCAATTGAATAGGTTACATATCTGACGATAAATTCCAGCAAAAGGAGCCATTCTCTTCAACACGAAGGCAAGACACTTAATTAGAGATGTACCCTAATATTCTCTATGTAATGCAAAGGTGGGCCATCCGACAATGAATTCTCATTTTATAAGTCACATGTTATAAAACACTATCTTTTCAGAGTGTCCTAAAAAATCGATTTCAACGGTTAACTTAATTGTTATGACCAAACGTTCGTTTAAGCATTTTCTGAAAACCCAAGAGAGATAACGGATCAACCCACCCCAAAAAGTCTATGACGCAGCTGGGAGCTCAGTTATTACATGTTACAGACTTTTTACCATTAGTAAGTACAACGATAGAATATTCATTTCATTTCAAGTTTATTCAGTCAATAAAAAGTTACAAAACTACATGTATTGAAAATAATCAATGCCCAGTCAGACTGACAGATCCTAGCATTATGAATACTATAGTAAAGCACAATATTATAGGTTATCAGTACATGTATTTGAGAAAAGAAATAATATCTCTCTGCCTATCTCTCTATCTGTGTAGCATTTTCTTTCTTTTGTCACGACAAACAAGAAATACATGTACTTCTCTTAACCCACCCCGCTCAACGAAACACCCATCCTAATGTGTCCTTCATTTAATCAAAAGATTCAATTCGATTGATCTCTTAATTCTATTTCCATAGAAATGTTTTATACCTTGGGGAAAGAAGTTATTTACTAAATTGATGGGCAACCTCTAACTTTTTCATAAACTCTTAACCTCCTGATAAACTAAAAAAAAAATTGTTCTTACACATTTATTGGCGTCAGAATAACAAATGACCCAAATAAAAACTGTAAACAAAATCTCAAGACTTTATCTACAAAAGCGTTGCATAAATCTCATTTCGAAATTGATCAAGATTTTCATACTTAGATTTCTCCAAGCAGGTGAAATGTGGAATAGCCCAGTTAGGCTTGCTCCAGGCTGACCGTATAACCATGCCATCAGCCAGAAGATAACGTTAATGTGAGAAGTCTAGGAAGACAAGGAGTGTACATAAATCATGGTAATAATGCAGAAATATTGATGACATATCGCCAGGTATGAACATGTGTGATTCCTGCAGATTTTGCAGAAGTTGTGCCACCCCCACCCCGGCTAATTTTACTCACCTATTGTATAGAACAATGTCTGGCAGCCATACTGTGTCGTAAGGAAGCCGCACTACCTCAATGTTGCCGTACTTCTTGGGATCCCAGGTCAGCTTAGGGTCATGCCAGATCTAGAGCAATGGACATGCAAAGTTTTCACATACCATTACAGCCTACATGAACATTCCAACTCACCGGCTATTGTACAGATTGTCCGTGATGGATTACTTTGTTTTTGTTATTCTCGCTTGATGATTGAGAAAGAGAATCACTTGGTAATTATAAACCCCGTCTGATTGTTAAAAGAACGACACATCTTGAAAAGACTAAAATCTAAAAAAGGCAACTGCCAAGAAACAATAAAACAGGCTTAAAACGATTGTAGGTCTGTATTAATTTGATAGCATCATTATATAAAGGATTAAAAGAAATACAAATTATCTTGATATGATTTTATTTTCATTTAACCATTGCAAAAACATTAAATTATCTCTAGACAGCACAAAGTGCAAGTTTTTACAAGACATTTGACTTTATTACTGTATACTTTAGTTACCTGACAACAAAGACACAGAAAAGCAAGTAAATCGCAATACAATCATCACCGTAACAAGAAACAGTTACTAAATCAATCTGGATTGTGCCAATTTTACCTGTGTGTTCCAGCAGTTCGTTGTAATTATCTGGTTCTTCTCGTCCTGGAGAGAAACAAAATAGCTAAAGTTATTTCATACTGCTGCTGAAATTACATTAGGCAGTTAGAATCCAGTGTTCTGGTCTTAAGTCATAAAACCTTTTGCGGTTGATAATGCCTCTGCCTTGACAGTTGCGCTACTCGGTATTTTTGTCTTTACGTAATACGATCATTACAGACAGTTGACTTTTTATGTCTTACAATAATATAATAATTTCTTATAGTACAGTGATTATACAAAGCAGTTTGTCAAGCTGCTAACATAATAGTCTGTCTAAAAATCAGTAGTTTTGAAAAAAAAAACTTTATTAAATTACGGTTTTGCTATGGTGAAACGAGGATGGATTATTAAATTTTGGCCCAGTCGGTTTTCACAATCTTAAACAGAAATGATGCGATTAGCAACGAGGATATTTATGGTTAGTTAGACTAAGACCATCATATTAGCAACGTCACGAGTAATAGAGGCCTCGCGCGCCGATAACGATATCCTATGACGTAATAACATGCATAGGTAGCGAGGGTTTTCACAGCAGACGATTGGCAGACGGGCCCCGTTAGCCCATCAGCCATCTTGGGTTTCCTCCGCTATGGGCTTCTTCATCCTAAGCGTCACCGTAGCGCTTAAAATCTAATGTTGCTGCCCTGAAGCTTAGGTTAGGTTGTTTGAATTTTAACGTCTCTTTTCAACTACAAGGTTATATCAGAGACGGCGGTTGGGACAATTGAAAGCGTGCTAACACACTATGATGTAAGGAGCGCTTGCAAACACCACACCCAGTCCCAATATCCTGACTTCGGACCGACCAGACTTAGCACTAAATTCATAATGCCAGACACTAGGCAGATCAGCTGCTAATACCAATTTTAAAGTCCTTGGTTTGACTCGGCCGGGGATCGAACCACGCACCTCCCGATCTCTGAGCGAGTGTCTTACCGCTAGGCCACAGAGCCGGTTTTCCCCTGAAGAGTGAGAGTTTTCTTTGCTTAGGTCAAACTATGATCAGGTCAGTTTCTTTATGTCGCTATCTTTATGTTTCAGCAACACTTTAATCATGAAAGCTTAAACAGTTTAGAGCAAACATTGTAAAGATACTCGGTATCGCACAAATGATGCTTATCATTTTTATGCGGTGGTAAGTCGAAAGTATGAAAAAAAAAATTTAAGAAAAGGAAAAATGTTTATTCTGATGTATACAGAAAAAAGCGATCCGCTTTTTTTCTATACAATAATTTTATCTGTAAAAATATCAGGAGCATTTCTATACGTATTTTGGCACCAAATAATTATTGTGATCAACGTAAAAGTATTTGAAACATTTTTTTTGGACTAGGAGTAAGATTTTATTTAGAATGTCTTGGCACTCAAGCATGGTTCACGTCCAGCGTGTTCATATGCTTTTAGGTCATTGTATTGAAAAAAAAAACCCCAAAATAAAACAAAAACATAATATATGCCAAATCTTTTGTTAGTATACAAAATAAAATGGATGTGTTTGAGGAATTATGGCCGTGCACAAAACCTTACAAATCCCTTACAGCTGTTCGAAAGCAGTTATGTGAAAAGAAAAAAACAAATAATATGATACACTTTTATTCAAACTGTCCTTCGAAATAATGTTGTTGGGCTAAGTCATTGAAAAAGAAAAAAAAAGCTGAAAAAACTAAAATTTTTAAACCACTGATATCATGAAACTTACAAAAAATGAGAACTTGAAGGAAAAAAAGAATCGTTAAAGTCATGAATAAAATCGTGTGCGTGTACGAAACCGTATCTGTATCATGTTTAAATTTGTGAGTATGGTAACGTTACTTTCTTCGCCGATCTTTACTCGATAAAACAAAATCGATCTTTCACAAACTTCCGCGTCAGGTGAAGATTATGGGAACAAGAATTTAAAAAAATGAATAATATATGCATGGGAGCCAATTTCAAGTTGTTTTCACTGGTTGTAAAACTAGCTCATGCATTCTTAAAAGCTTCGCGACTGCTGAGAAGTCTTGAAAAGTTTGTTTAAAGCCAGGAACACTTTCTCAATTAGTAAAACTAACTTAAAATCTTATTGATAAACTCAGGATTACCTCCTGGTTTAAAGGTTTACATAACGCTTTAAAGCTAACTAAAACCTCGAGTAGTCTAAACAAGTGTAGAAACAGAGAGGAAGAAATGCATCGAAGATTTTAACTAATAACCGCTACAAGAAAAAAAAGGAAAATAGAGCTAAAAGACAGTTTGTCTAAGATAGAGAGAAATAGACAAACCGAGAGAGATAGATAGATAGATAGATAGATAGATAGATAGATAGATAGAGAGAGAGAGAGAGAGAGAGAGAGAGAGAGAGAGAGAGGGAGAGAGAGAGATAGAGAAATCGGAAACAAACTGATAAAATTTAATAAACATACAAAGTAGATCTATGTTTTGATAACGGCACAAGGAAGAACAAAACTCAATTTGTAAAGTTGTATCGCATCACTTGTGAATTTCTTCTTTCTGATAAAAGAGTTCATTTATTTTCCCCTTACAAGTTATTGTTAAGGGGAATGGTTTTCTTCTCAACATCTTTTAGATAGTACCAAAACATTTCGCCCGCTTGCTTCAGACGATTAGATCTACAACTTAGATTGAAACTTGTGATTGCCTAAGTCTAAGAACGAGATGGTAATCTTGATCGCATTAACGGGACATGAAAATCGCATCACATCACCACATCGTCCATAACTTTAAAGCAGAGTTTATTTACCCAGCTCGGATCAATCCAGACTATTATATTCGTTGTTTGTAGCTGCACTGAGCTGTAACAGCTGTAGCATTTTGGATGGGATTTAGATAAAAAGTGTTGACTCTACTTAACGTATTCCTACTTTATACACAGAGCAGTAGATTATAAATTCTTGTCAGTAACGAGAAATTGAAAATGGTTCAAGAAAATTAGACCACATGTACATGGGGGAGTATGAAATGAGAAAATGCTTTCTAGAAAAATTTTCATAACCGTTGTCGATATTCTCAAGATTTTTAAGAGGATTGTGTCCCTTTAATTATAAGGATTATTAGGCCTACATGCGTCAAGTTATTTGCACTTTCTTTATAAGCTTCTTATCAATTGTGAGTGCTTAGAAATGCTCGTCCAACACTCAGAACAAAATATTCCATAAAAATTTATCACGTTCTAACAGTAAGTTCAAACACATCGGGCACATGCTAAGCGATCTTCATAGTTGTGATGATAATAAGTATAAAATAGGCACTTTTTAAGTCTCTTAATTTATCAGATTTTATAGTCACGATGCATGTACATTCACATTACGTTGTTATAAAGAGGAACCTTAGGATTTCGACACATTATCTCAACTGCCGATATCGTACTCAAAACATCAAAAGACAAGATAGCAATTGGCGAAGTCAATTCTTGTATCGCATACGTATTTGTACTTTGTTCTTGCACTCCCTTGTCAAACACACACATACTCCTCAAAAGACACAGCAGTTTACTTTTTGTTGACAACGCTTGAATTTAGTAACTTATAAACACCTCAAAAGAAAATAACTGCATTACCTCGTCTTGTTTATAACTAGGTATCTCTACTAATTCGTCGTTATTTGCAGACATTCTTCCTATCTAAAACCTTTCATTTGAGTGCTGAATGTAGCGTTGGCAGTCTATCCCCACTTCAATATTAATAAGATACCCACTTCAAGCTATTTATGCTTCTCTAATTTTGATTAGACCGACCTTTTCAACTTTCTGATCTTTTCCACATTTAGCTCCATTGCGCTGATTATAAGCTCTCTTGAACTTCTATTACCACAAAAAACCCACGGAAAAATGTTCACAACTTAAAAAATTAATTTTCAAAATAACTCAACCCTCTCTATATTATGCTTTAATCAAATCTGCCGACCACGTGGAAATTTTGGCATGCATTTAGAAAGTCAAGTATGTTCTCATTTCACGTAAGATGAGTACAAATTATTATCAACTCCACTTTTCTTTCGAACTCGCATGAAAACACAAATGAGCAATCATACCTCCCACTGAGTTCATAATAAAGAATGTGTTCTATTGGAACTTTGAGTTCATCTTTGCAATTAAACGTAAATACACCCATGTAGTGCCATAGTTCTTCTTATTGAAAAAAGACTCACTTTTCAAAATACATTTAAACAGCGTCTTTCGTAATCGATACGCTAATTTGTTACCCTTTGATGTTATCTTGAAAATTGTAATACAAAAAAAAATACTTTAGAAATTTTGGGCCTTTTGTCCGTCTCTTTACATAATGCGAAATGATATCACGAATTAAGAGCTGGGTGTATAACACCTGCGAACCTATACACTTCAAAGGATACCAAAATATAACACTTGCGAAACTTTCCAGTGTTGTGTTATCATGCACAGCATTATTGATATGCAATCAACCAAAAACCAAAAAACAAAAAAACAACAACAAAAATAAAAAAATAAAACCAAAGAAACAACCCCCCCCCACAAAAAAAGAAAGCCACCACTGCTTCCGTTCTACCTGGACGAAAAAAAATCTACGCCCACTAGTTTGCTTTCTTTCAAGTAGATAAATGATATAAACAAATTACTTAAATATTATACGTTTCTTTAAGTTGAAAATCCTTACTCCCCTTTGCTATTGTGAATTTCCACAATAATGGAAAAACAATCATTGCAAAAAATCTACGAAATGTATGACAATGGGTGAAGTTTAATGAAAAAATGTCTTTCGTGGATTGTGAAAAGAAATAATTATGCATTTAACAAATAAAAAAGGAGTGCTATTTGACCCCTTTGACCGTATTGTTAATAGACTCAAAAATGGCATTCACCTTGAAAAACGAAAGACAATATGACATGCATATCCTAAAATTGAATAAAACGCAAATCTATGATAGATCTAAGTCACAATTGGACTCTATATCAAGACATCTTCTAAATTTGGTTCTAAATATAGATTATCTGAATATGCTTCTAGATCTAAATCAAACTTTACATTCCTAATCTAAATTTTAGATCTGGATTTAGCCTAGATTTCACAGAATTCAACAAACGAAGTCGAGGAGCGGGCGAAACCATAATTAATTTTATGTGTGTTCTACCACCTACAATTGTTTGTCTGAGTGTGTAAAATGCACCGCATAAAGTTAGGCCCATTGAAAATTACTTTTGAAAACTAAAATATGTCAAGAAAATGAACGAAACTCCGAAATCAAGTTTTCTATACAGCACAATAAGGTTTTATCTCCCCGTTTCAAATTTTTGTGTAAAATATCTTCGCCCAAGTTCTGCTCAGAGAAAACAACTCTCAACTTTTTATTTAATTTGCAAGCTCCACCAAAATTTTTGCTTCGCATATTTGTCAGTGGTTCCATGGAAACTATGACTGATAACTTATTGTATTGTGTATATGTAATGGGCACATAAATAATACAAAAACAGCAGGAAAACGGTATAGTGACGTATAACAAATAAGAGTCTATTCTAAATAGCAGAAAAATGTTAGAACTTCAAAAAAGCACATGAAGTTGTGTAAATAACAACTTTCATCATTTAATAAAAACAATCGATGAAATCATAATTATGTGCTTTTGTAAGGTGCAAATCCAAAGTCTATCCCCCTCCAACCATTCCGAGGATTTTTCCGACCTCCTTGGCGTTGGCCTACACTGCCGGCCCACCGAGGCGAACCAACTTATCTGGCAAATTCTTTTTTCTCGATTCGTTATGAAACTGCATTATTTTCAACTCTATATCTTTTTTTGTGTCAAAGCCAGATCGGTGTGTAACCACACTAAATTATTATTTTTGATCAATGATACTGACCTAAGTTAACGACTTATAGCACTTCGCAATGAAAGTTTTATTTCACCCGAAAACACAAGATACCTCGCTTTGCCTTCGGGCGGCAATTGTACTGGTCAAACAGAGATGAATTCTGCGATGCTTACCAAGTCAATAATCTGTGCGAGAGCTACCCCAAAGGAAACATTCAATGCCTGGTTGTTGATGACAGACGGCTTGACCTGTTTGTTGTAACCTTTCATCAGGTCCCGAACCAATCTGTACTCGTCATCGCTGTCGTAATAGCCTTCACACAAACACTGGCCTAGCACAGAGTAAAGTAAGAGATTTGACTTTGTTTCATATGAAACATGAAAATTAACCCCAACATATACCCTCTCTTTCTCTCTCTCTCTCCCTCTCTCTCTCTTTATCTCTTGCTAAATCAACGAACGTTGACCTAGCACCAAGTAAGCAAAGAGGGTTGACTTTATTTCGTTGAAAATAAACCCCAACATCTCTCTCTCTCTTACTAGTAAAAAAATATGGTTTATAGTCTTCCAACGCGGATGGCAGTTCAAGACATATTTCTTCCAGCGACCCACCAAAGCAAGTTCAACTCATATTTCAGAGCATTATGACAGTTTAGGCGCTCAAATACTAACATTCTACAATTTAAAGCACTGCCTATAACGATTACCCATTTAACAGGTGGTTGAACTGAGGAAAGTGTGGACATATTGCTTTCCTTAGGCAGCTACAACATGCGTCATGGTTGGGAATCGAACCCGCGACCGCTGGATCAGAAGTCCGACGCGCTTACCACTGAGCCACGCTGATTCACAACACACAAATTGCGTGATGAAAATAGTGTTTACATAATAATAGGCTCTTGGCTAACTTCACCACAATCACACAACTGGTACAGAGGATTACGACAGAGACGTAACGGTTCATATGAAAAAAAAAAACAAAAACAAAAAACTGCAGCAAATGGGGCAAAATCACTGATATTTAGAAAATTAAATGGTAATAATAGTAGCAACAATGATATCAGTAATATCAACAGTAATGTTGATTACAGCACCATTTCTTAACTCTTCTATTATGTTATCTAGTTATCTGACTGTCCATAGTTCATAATTGTTATCGTCAATTTTTTTTAAACCATTCAAGAATCCCCTAACTGCATGCAGATTAACGTAGAACTAATCAATTTTTTCACAGTATCTTTGTGATTAAGTAACTAAAACAATGACAAATCATACATTTCTTAAGTAACCAGGGACCATTAAATACAAATCGATTTATCCACATTTTCCTCAGTCCACCGACCTGTAAAGTTTAATGTTTCAATTTGTGTTGCTGGACGTTATCATTTTCTTCACTAACAAGTGTGAGAATGACCTTTCTCAACATCTTTTAAATAGTCAATGCACCGGCATTCAACCCACATAAAAACAATCGAAACAAAGCAAAAAACAGCTAACAAAAAGAAACTACTTTCAGTTTACACAACAAACATGTTATCGCCTTTGAAACTAAGTAACTACAACTACAAACAATTTCACAAAGATTACGACCTCCGTTATTATCCTTATCTTCATTATCAACACCATCTCGATAATGAAAACTCGAACATCCTATTCACAACCAGATTCATTTATGTCCAATAATGGCAATCGTCACCGCCGCAATATTGATGAACATCTAGAAAAATTCTTTCAAACTTGCATAATTTAGTCATATCAAGTATAGTACTTACCTATCAAAAAAGCAATGATCGCCAAAATTTGTTGCCAGATATCCATCTTAGACGCGGTGGTGTGTCAGGTTATCCCCTCGTACTTCTCACAGGCGTTTCACTCTCCCGGGTTGAGCTCAAGGGTGTTGTGAATCGCGAAGACACCTTAATTCATCACATCACTAGAAAACCACTGCGTGATTTTATATTCGTTGTGACTTCTTATGTCTGAGCATCAATATAAAGCACTACCCGTGGGTGTTATGGAGTTCAATGAATTAATTACCAAAATCGAAACTGGTGAAGATATTCGTTCAGTGTATTTCAAGTTTCGAGGTGCAGCTTAGTAGGTCATACCCGCCTTCAGTATTACAAAACAAACAATGCATTAATGTCTTTTTGGATTGACTGAGAACATTTTTGTTCGAAGAAGTTGATTAAAGAGGCTGGTTTCGGAACGCCGCAATTTCTTGTGAAAGTAGCGCAAATTGGTCACAGACTTTTTGAAAAAAAAATTTATTAAGTTTTCAGAAAACCTTAATATTATATTTATAAGATTTGTCAACATAAAAAACATACATTAAGTTAACTTTTGCCGATAATATTATACACGCCCACTAACTGCGGCAAGTCTATATAGTTAATGTTTGCAATTTAATCTTGCACTACCCCTGTTACAAAAGATGCTCTGGTAAATCCAATGAAATCTCGAGACAGTCAATCCGAGAGTATTGTCATGGCAGGTAATGTAGAAATCGATCACAAACGTTAACCAGTTCAAACAAATCTCTGCAGGTCCGAGGGATGCACAACTTCGTGGTAGTAGCAGTTTAAACCTGAAATGAAATAAAACAAAAAAATAAAAACGGTTATCTCTAAATTTGTAGCTTCATGTATAGATGGTGTATTGAAGATTATTCTTCTTACATGGTTTAAAGCAAAGTTATAGTATATATTGATTCAATAAAATGTTTAAAAATAGGTTGACCTATACGCTTCAGCTTAATTCTTTTACGCTTCGTCTATAACAAAGTGCACTCATTAATAAATACAATAAAAAAATTTCTTCATCGCACTTCGATCGCTATAACGCCTACATGGTTTATAAAACAACAAATTTTATTGTCGACCATAGGACTCAGATGCTGAGGACAATGCTATAAAATGTGTTAACTTATGTTTACATATACGCTTCAACATAAGTCTCTAATCACTCGCCTATACAAAACAGAGGGCTCATTGATAAATAATACACAATAAAAGTTTTTAGAACCCATCTCATTTCGATTGCCATAACGCATATATGGTTTATAAGAACAACAGAATTTATTGTCGAAAATAAGACTCAGTTGCTTTGACAGTTATAAAGAAGCTGCTCAACCAGTGAAAGATTAATACAGATTTCTTTCAAAGATTAATGTTCATTCTTATTTCTACCGCGGATTTTCGATAGTTTTCTTTCATACTTGGTTTGAGAAATAAACTGCGAAAACAAAATCTGATGTACTTGAGAAAAGATCTGCCACTATGATTAACCATCCAACTTTCTGGTTCTTTGGCTTGTAAAAGTATATAATTATTTAGTTTCCAGTAATGCCATATTATTCCTTTTTGACTATTTAGTGTCGTATTTTCAAGCTGTGCTAATAATCGAGAATATCCAGGGCGAATCATGATTTACTTTGAACAATTGGAAAACAAAACAGTCAGAATGTAAAAAGTAAAAGTAAAGAGCGTTTTTATATAGCGCCTAATCCATTGAAACGTTATAGGCGCTTTATATTGTTCTGTGGGCATAACGGAAAAACACTAAACAATCTCAAATCATACATTTCCATATTTTCGCAAAAAGAATGTTTAAATTACTAAAAGTTCATAATTTAATTACTCAACCTATTTAAGGAAGGTAAAATAATAATAAAAGAGCACAACCACGGTCATAGTTAAACACAGGCCTAAAGGTGACAACTCCGTTGAAATAAGTCAACAGTCTATATTGTCCTTCTTTCTAATGAAGCAACTGCTACTGATTTTCATTTGAGGATGTATGTAGCAACGGAAACCACACATTTAGAAAATATTTAAGCGAATCTAGATATCATCGTACCTAATAATGCAACTTGACAGTGAATAAGTCAAACCTGTCTAGTATCATATTATAGAACAATTCTTCAAAACAGAAGGAAAACCGCCTCGCTATCCTGAAGCGGAACCCGCGTAAGAATAACAATAATTTACGTGTGCATTCGTTTATCTTCTTCTAAATTTCAAAGATTTACTTGAGTGTTAATTTCATTGCTAACCGAAAATGACTTGTTGTCTCAGAGCTCACTGAAAGATACACCGATAGACACTGATTAAAATTGCCAGGTGAAAAGCAACGATGCTCCGCAACAGCGACTCAATCTGTCTACAGGACACCTAACACGAGTCTTAATGTGATCCACTCAACCAAAGCTTGTGTATCATAAACTAAAACTCATTGGGTCGTGACGAGATAACTGGGCACGCACGCAAAGAGAGAAAGAGAGGGGGAGGTAGGGAGGGTGGAAGGGTGGCGTATGGCGTGAGTAGAAGGAAAGGTCGGGCATCAGTTGAGCACTGAAGCGATGTGATAGTCCCTACATATTGCGTTCACCTGTACGAACACTGCCGCCTCACCGCTGTTTGTTTTCGTGCTCACACTTTTGTCAACACAATATACGGTGTATCGGCAAGTGCCTTTTGACCCCTTGAGCTCGCATCCCATTCCATTGCTAGCTAGAGCTATCGCGAAGGTAACTTCTGTGTGAGAGACGCTTCATTCACTGTTTGTATCCCACTCAGAGAGCTTTGCTAGAGGGGAACTGTGAACCATGGGTTCGATAAGCATCGGCGAGTTAGGTTTCATGTCGTTCACGTATCGCCAGATCAGCCTGCCTTTAGTCAAACTCAAAGTGTGTTGATTACTCACGCTCTGTCCCTTACACCCATTCTCTAGAGAACAGAGCCCTTGTCTTGATTTCCAATCTAACAGGCACTTCCCTCTCAATTTCGTTACCCATGCCACTCTCTTTATGCCATTAGTCATTCTCTAGCTTTCCTTCCTTTCAGTTTTTAATATTGATCTCTTTTTTTTTTCGACGACCACTACCTGTAAACAAAGATAACTCAAAGTTACATCTCGAATGGAAAATGCACGGTTATTGTCAAGTTTGATTCATTTATCTTATTTGTGAAAGTTTTCTAGAAAGACAATAGACCTTGACGCGATATATTTTCATCATATGAGCATTAAAACTGAGCGTATAAGGATTGATATATCTCCACAAAGGACAGTCCTGGCAAACACCGAGGGGTCTAAATCTTGCAACTCGTTCTTTTATTGCAGCGCGCGGCCACATCATTACCTGCCTTTAACTTGTGAAAGGATAGAGTAAAGAAAAAAAATTTTCTCTTTATAAAATCTTCTTTCTTTCATCAAGTATCAGAGATCAAAGGGACTGGGCGATAACTGATAAAAGGAACAACGTAAGTTGGCAATGAGTACCGTGATTAAAGCATAATCGAATTCCACACTCGGGGCATACGAAGAATTTACCTGAAACTTTTAAAAATATATTGCGATGTCTCAACTTTGGAAAATAAATGCTTGTGCATGTCTCTAACTAATCTCAAATACCGAACAATAGAGTTTACGATTTCAGATAATGTATAGTCGTTCTTGACACCTTCCAAAGTATAGCTTAACGCATATACAATAAAACCCTGAAACAGCTCAAAGTAAAAAGACATACCTTAAAGTTGTTTACATTACAATAAAAAGAGCCTGCAATCAAAGAGACAAAATCTACGCATTATTCTGCTTTTTATTGTACCTCAAACAACATGTACAAGGGAAGACCAAGGGATAGAACCGTCGAAGTTTGCAGTCGGTTCTCCGTAACTATGTTCAACACATGGATTAAGCCATGTGAAAAGTGAAGTAACTTGATCAACCGGACCGAGAAAAAGAAGTAAACAGAAGGCAAAGTTGTGGATGGAAATTGAATATGAAAACGACAGGAAACAAGGCTGGAAGATTAAAGGGAGGATTTAAGAATTTGAGGATTAGTCATAGATGTTGAAAGGGAGCGCAGAACTCCCGAAACTGGCACATGAAATGTTATGAAAATCATGATTGTGCATGTAAAAAAGATAATTAGGTATAGATATTACTGCAGACGTTAGTTACAAGACAGTGTTGATGATAGACAGATAGCAAGACAGATTTGGAAGAAAGATAACAAGTGAAAAATAAGAGTGTAATGTGTAGGATCGATAGACGAGCAAAGTCCTTTTAACAAAAGAGATTTGTATAACGTAGGATGGTTGAAAGACAGATTGATAGAAAAAAAGGCAGACACATACATAGATTTATTGAAAGATAGATAGGTAGATAGATATATAGACAGACTGACAGGCTGGTAGATATATAGATAAATCGAATCATAGACAAAGAAATAGTTAGGTGGATACCTTCATAGATAGATAGATAGAAAGATTAGATAAATGAATAAACAGGTAGATCAACAGACAGATAGATATAGATAGGATACCTGGAAGACTTTATTGAAATATTGCATAAATTTAGCGTTGAGATGTTTGCAGTTTATCAATCTCTTCCCTAATGATACCATGGGTAGATATCTCACTGGCAGGAGAATAATATAGACCAAAAAAACCTTTGATGGTGCTAAACAGAAAGAATAACCGTTTGACAGGATATGGGAAAACCAGGCACATGTTCCATCTCCCGTCTGTCTCTACTCAGTTAATTTCTCCTCAGGAAAGCTAACAAAATAAACGGTGAAAGATGGAAGCATGCGCCCCACCAGGATTTTCCTTCGTAAAGCGTTGCAGACTTGTTATCCTATACTTTTCTTGGCATGGATAGGTGTAATAAAAAGTTCCAGCGCGTATCCATGTTCTCGTCGAGAAACTATACTGGATAAATGCAAAAAATTTATAAAACAGCTCCAGTCAAGTGGGGATGCCAAGATGAAGGCACACAAACAGTGTTCAAAAAAGAGCATGTTGTTATCTATGCAAGAAAAGCTTTCATGTAGAGGGCTATCAGGGTTGCTCAATCACCGTTATGAATAATAATTGGAACAAGATAAAAAAAAAGTTTTAAAGCTCTACCAGGTTACATTTTAATTAACTTTGAAAATTGAGGGCTAAGCAACTTGTATAAAAAAGCACCCTCTATTATGACGCATGAAGTTGAAAGGTCATACGGCTGTGAAATCTTGAGCACAGCTTAATGGATTGATTCAGGCCTGCATTTGATCTCGCAGCAAAACACGGTCAAAAACTTAGTGCTGCGCATTTTTCTCTTTGTATAATTTTTAAAACAAGATAAAATAAGTGAGAATCATGAAAGGACCGCACGGCAGCTATAATTAGCCCAATCGACCTTCTCCTAACAGTAGCCGTCCACCCCGAGGAAGAGATATAAAACTTGGGATGTCGAGCGGCGCCTCGTGTTTTTCCTTTGCATTAGAGTTAAAAAGCGAAATAGAAGTACACCTTCTTAGAAAGCTCTTTATTAGAAGTAAAATAAAGTGAGCTACATGTAAAAACTGCAGATGATAAATGGCACAATAATTAAAGGTCCCATTCAATACATCCTTAGCCTGGAGTTCATTATGATCAAGCACTGTAAAGAGAATGAATGATTATGTACAACTTCATCTAATATTTAAAGTATGAAAAATGATAATCCGGAGAGCAAGTACCCGTTCTGACGTAAAAGGGACCTGGATGAAATATAGCAAGATCTTGCTGAGTGTCATATCTGGTTATAAAGCGAACCAGTCTACGATTCCTACATAAATGTATTAGATGATAAGCTAAACATTTTTGGGGGTCTTGATGGTCGTTCCCCCAAACAAAACCTCATTGCAAATGCTTTTTAATTTTCCCCCGCATGACTTTGCTTGTTGTTTGAACTTGTGTCAAAGATTCACAGAGTGTTTTGGTCAGTGTATCGCCGCTGGAACTTTGTATTTGTAATACAATATTCCCGTGTTCAGGTATATACTATCAAAATATTTGGTTTGTTATTTGAATTTTAACGTCTCTTTTCAACTGTAAGGTTATATCAGAGACGGCGCTTGGGACAATTGAAAGTATTGCCAAATTGAGATGTAAGGAGCGCTTGCACACGCCACACCAAGTCACATTATCCTGACACCGGGCCGACCAGACTTAGCA
>BMAT01008986.1:54887-67425 GCA_019649035.1 Elysia marginata
AGGTAAGTTGGAGGGTAGTGTTTTTTGATACATGGCGGTAGTTTATATGTACCGTCAGGTAGTGTAATCAAAACTCATGCGCACAGCAAAAGGCCAAAAAACATAACTGAGGTTGTGTTCTAAACCCTGTGAAAATGTTCCCGTGTTAATCTAGCACATTTTCACCGTTTGTAGAACGGGTTACTCAGCTAGTACTTATAATTTGAAATAATATGCATTAACATAAGGTATTCATGCATGAAAGTGAGAAGTCATATTGTTCAAACAGGCTTATCAGGGACGGATGGGTTTTTCATGCGTGGAATCCACAAATCGTAACCTCAATATGAAAGGCTTTATCTAAGATTCTAAATCCAAACTCCCTCTTTATTATTTGACCTGCAGCCTTCAAATTTGTACAGTCTTTGAATATATATCTGGTAAATTGCCCTTTATTTTCTTTTAAAATTAATCCATTTAATTTATCATTTATTTTATCGGGTTATTTTTTACCCAAGACTTTGAAGAAATCCATCTTTTGTCGTTTCTCGCTCTATATTAAGACCAACGCGTTCAAAAGGCTACGCGTATAAACCTTCGTTTTGTTGTCAATGCAAAAAAATGTGTTTCGGTAATGAAGAAATTGGGACCTACAATATATTTTAAATGCTACAAATTCTACGGGTTGGTTTACTGATGTACAGGTAAATTTTTATATGATAAAAATGTTAATGGTGCGCAGTGCATTTTTTACCACCCTCCTGACTAAAATCTTTTTTCTTGACTTGATTTTCATCGCTCTATGTACTTGTAGACAAAACTAAGAATATTCAATTCCAATGTTAAGTCAGTACTTCTCTACGGATGTGAAGCATGGAATGCATCAACAATGTGTATAAAAAGGATCCAGGTGTTTATCAATAGGTGTCTGAGAAGAATTCTAAGGATTAAGTGGACGGATAAGATCAGCAATGAGTCACTATGGGAAAGAACTAGACAGATTCCAGCAGGAGACGAAATAGGAAGGCGACGATGGAGATGGATTGGCCACACTCTAAGAAAGCCATGTGGCAGCATCACAAAGAATGTGTTGGACTGGAACCCACAGGGGAAAAGATCAAGAGGAAGACCCAGAGGAACGTGGAGAAGAGTCAGAGACAATGATGTAAAAGTCAGTGGACATACATGGAACCATGTTAAGCGGATGGCCCAGGATAGAGGGAGATGTAGGGGCTTTGTTGATGGCCTATACCCAGCTCCAGGGTGAGAAAGGCAAAGAAGAAAGAAGATGTACTTGTAGGCCTATAAGCTGAAGTCGTTTTGAAAGATCTGAATGAATTCAGATGTAATCTAATGTAGCCTTAATGCCTTAAATATCTCGTACCTGAGTAAGCATAAATGAGGATTACCTTCAGATTCAGACATGGTGATATTACATGTAGAAACAATAGATCGAATTCAATGTTGACTAGATCTAAATTAGATATATGTCTAAATATGTAACCGTATGATTCAAGAGATAAAAAAAGCTCAAGTTTAACTATAAGTCATGTCTTTACTTAAACATAATGCAACGCAACGGAGAAAAGCACATAGTTTTCTGTTCATGCATAAGAATTCTAATCTAGATGTAGGTCTAGCACTGAATCTCCCTTAAGCATCAAATTCACTTAAAAACCGGATACTGAACTTGATAAAAATAATATAGTTATTTTGATTTTTTAGACCTAAGTCTAGAATAGACTAAACTAGTCTAAATAGTACGTTTAGAACTATAATATAGCTCTAATTTAGAATGTAGAAGAATCTCTAAAAACTAATCTAGAGTAGCATCAATTACCCTCAGACTCAAAACATTACATTTCAGCGGTTGATATCTGATAAATAGATTTAGATCTATGAAAGAGACGAGGTTAAAAGTGAAAGGAATTGAATGAGGTAAAAGAATGAGATGGGGGTTATTTCAAAAACAGAAATCGACACAAATATAAGGAAATAAGGAAGTAGATTATAATAACATTAGATTAGACCCCACTAGGCCTACAAAAAGAGAGAGAGACACAGAGGCAGAGGGAGAGAGAGAAAGAGAGAGAGAGAGACAGGCAGAGACAGAGAGAGACAGACAGGGACTCGCAGAGGGAGAGAGACAGAGAAAGAGACAGAGACAGACAGAAAGACAGAGACAAGGACAGAGATATAGGTAATGGTTGAGACAACCATAGGGAATTATATAATAACAACAGCCACATATATATAAGTCTTAATGTCTTAAAATTGAACCAACAAAATGTCCGCATCTGTTACAGACACCTCCATAACAATTGTCATGTTTTGATATCACATTCGTCTCGCAATCAGTGCGATTAAGTCGGATCTCGAAAGTTTATGAAAAAAATGCGAGGCGTTGACATTTCGAAAAAAATGCACTTTTCTGAGCTCTTAGACGTTAAACATTGCATTAAACTATTAAAAATCTGTAAAAAGATATTTGAATTAAAAAAAAATACAGAGAAAAGAAGGAATAATTTTAGAAGGTGTTTTCTCATTTTAAATTTCCCACATCCGACTTGTTGTCACTGGTTGTGACACATGTTACGTCATAATTACCTTATTAGAAGGACCCGAAGTGTTTGGTCCGTTCTCTGTATAAAATCTGTAATGAGCGTACTTGCGGCTGATTCCCTCAAAGTCTAGAGAGAAAAAAAGCCACGGAGATGCTCACTTGAGCGTGCTGAGACAGTGAGAGCATTTCAACGCAGGCTTTAACACGAATGGTAAGATGTTGCGATAATCCAGCAGCCCAATGTTGAAATGCGTTTCGTTTTAAGTTGGCCGCTGTGATATGTTACCTGCAAAAAAAGGGGTAAAAAATCAAGAGAGCTATGAATTAGGCTGCAAAAAGGCATTTCTAGAATTTATTGAAATTCCGTGTTTGTTTCTTCTCCCTTGGAACTATACCGTTCAAGAATCAAGACAGCTTCTGTACAAGTTTTGTTAAACAAACACAGGTTGATTCATCCATAAGGTTTGTTTGTAAGATGCAGCTGAGATGCGCTAAGGTCATGACAAGAGGTGGACCCCCAGACAAAAACGGAAGATTAATGGATTGATCATCTAACCTCGAAACGTATCAAAATGGTTGAAAAAGGGCCATGTCCATTAGATTTTCTGTGTCTTTGAAATCTGTGCTTTTGTAAAGGGGTCGGACTCATTATAGTTCATGCATATAAAAAGTGGCAAACACTATCATGCTGAAACTTTCTGGCTTCTGGTCAGCTGCACAGAAAACACATGATTTGCAAAGAAAAGCAGGGAAAATGTGGCAATACTTAGGTCCTTTTCTATCATCTCGTCTTGACTGCCAATCTTTAAAACTGCATTAGAATAAATAGGTGTTGGCGGGCTTTGGGGTTTGATGGCGTAGGTCCGTTTTGGATCTTCCCGATCAAGTTAGCAAGCCACTTAGAGAAGCTAAGCATAGGCTTTCGCCTTGAAACGTTTTTTTAAAGAAGTGCAGGGGCGACATGGTAAAAGCTATGTTTCTTTGAGCAGTAAGGCTGTATGTGCCGAAGCTACCATCAGACGAGGGCTTGGCCAGAGGTTAGCATTTTGCGGCCATTTTCACTTGAAGTTACTTTCATTCACTGCACCTAATTGCACACATTAAAATCTTCCATTCATCCACAATAATTTATAGTAGAAGTATAAATACTGGAGGCAGCCACTGCGCAATCAAATGAAAGATTTTAGAAGTATGAAATTAGCAGAGGGAAGAAGTGGCCTATATGTCAATCTCCACTTAAAGCCCACTTCTCTCCACTGCTAATTTCATAACTTTAAAACCTTTCAGTCGTTAGTAGTAGAGTAGTAGCACAAGAAGTTGACGTCAAAGAAGCAGTATACGTTGTTGTCTTTTATTATATTTATGTTTTTGAAGAAATACCTCTTATTCTCACATTACTGGTGTTTGTTAACATTTGAAGAAAATGCATAATATTAGCCATACAGAAAAGTATTCTGAGCCTGTTTCTACAACGTAAGTGGTACTCAAAACCGCCTAAAATGTTAAATTTCATGAAAAGGCACAAATACGTCCTTGCCTCATTACATAGTTCTACTTCAAGTGAGATTGACGCGTAGCCTACTCATAAGATATGACCCAAAGTCTTGAAGACTGATTTATTAAGCAACCTTTAAAAACCCACGTCTAAATATGGTTAGTATGCTCTTAATTTTTACAACGATAAAAACATTCATTAGAATCCCACAGACTAAATTAATATCAGAATATGATGAAATTTTTCTCTCAGGGAGTAACACAGATGACTAACCGCTGAAAGAAAAACATAGATTGATAGATTGACAAATAGATGAATAGGTAATTAGACAGATAGAGCGAGACAAAGAAGTAGACATGTAGAGATAACAGATTACAGAGGTATGTTAAGTGTCTGCCCGATCTGCTGTTCCGTCCTTTTCCGGGTATTTAAGGGTCAAAAGCTGAAGTATAGCCTCTGCACTTTTATATCTAATCTATAGGTGTACAAAAAACCTGTTTCAAGCAAGATCAATATTTGTCTAAAAGTTTGTCAAGTTTCTAAACATTTATGTGACACCTTTTGTTTCTCTTCGCACGATATTCTTTCACCTGAGGGGCTGATTCGATGGACTGCATAAAAATTTTACTCACTTTATGACTTTTGCCTGTGTATTTAAAAGACAAGGGAGCATGAGAAACAGCAACATTTGGCATAAGCTTACATACATGATGGCTTCTCAAGCTTGTTTCCTGCTGCTGGTATCACTTGTCGGTTATTCCCTGTGCCGTAAGTAAAGCTAAGATTTTTTAAAATTAAAGCCTAATTTAACCTATTTTTAAAGGGGGACAATCATCATTTTAGCATTTTTTAACGATGTGGCGTAGAGAACATATTTTAACTTTTTTCATGATTTGTTGCATATATCGGAACATAATAAAGCCAGATGTTTTTTTAATTTGAGTTTCATCCTCGATTTAGATTACATAAAATATCAGTCACTTAAAAGTGTCGGGAAAATTATAAATGTAAGAAAAAAAAACCTCACGTTGCAAAACTTTATGACAGGACCAGCGCTAGGCTCTCTTTAAATTATATATTATTGTTTTTCAATGTTGTACTTTAGAATTTCAATGTGAGTGGTGGCGCAATCGGTAATGCGGTAAACTGCTATCTAAGAGATCGCGGGTTCGGTCCCCAATCCCGACGACCGACTTTGTGGCATAACAGAGATCGGAGGTGTGGGTTCGATCCTCGGCCGAGTCAAACCAAGGACTATAAAATTGTTATTAGCAGCTGATCCGCCTAGTGGATCCTCATTATGGATTTAGTGCTAAGTCTGGTCGGCCCGGTGTCAGGATAATGTGACTGGGTGTGGCAGCACGCTTTCAATTGTCCCAAGCGCCGTCTCTAATAAAACCTTGTAGTTGAAAAGAGACGTTAAAATTCAAACAACCTAACCTTACCCCCAATCCCGACAAAATTTTGTTTGCTATCATGTGCCCACCCAGCACTTGATGGATAGCCAGGTCTCTTAAGACTCGGCAAAAGTAAAGGCTGCGAGGAAAGCAACAGCAAACTACCTCACTGTGGCGTGTGCCTGAAAAATGACACTGCTGCTTGTTCCCCTGCGCTCGTCTCGAGTATGGGAAACTTTATTTTAGAATTTAATTCTCTGTGGTTATGTTTACAGCATTAAAACCGATTAATGTTATCGAAAAAAATTAGGCGCAGACTAGAAGCAGGAAAAAACATAGCCTTATCCATGAAAGAAATGGGCTCTTATCCTAACTGATCTTGCAAGATGAAAAACCACCCCTAACCCATGAAAATAATAATAAACCAAAGAAATACTTTCTAATACGGTCCAGCTATGTTTATTTTTTTTTATTATTTTTCTTGTTATTATTACCATTACAAATTTTCATCATTTGGCAGTTAAAGAACTTTTACGCCATAGTAGTGATATATTTCTAGGCAGGTTAAAGATTATATATAGAAAAACTGCAACATGGATGTCAGCTAGATCTATTAGGTCAAGGTATTTGTGAAAGATAGACTTACTAAGACAAAGTCTCGGAGCTAGCAAGCTTGGAATAATCCTACGAAAATGTCCTTGCCGTCATAAACTAATGCCATTTGAAACATGATATTGTCTCGAGTTATCTTGCTAAGCTGTGCAAAAAAAATTTGAGAGCAAAAAAAGTCCTGATGTTTAGCAAGTATTTGTCTTTTTGCGGAAGAAATTATAAAAAGCCTTGAATTCAGGATTTTGGCTGAAAACAACATGCTGCTAATAAATTCCATTTGCTGATTTTTTTTCCGCTATCAACATTATATCTAAAAGGATATTGTCTCTCTTTTTATCTAAATTTTAAAAAAAGGTAGTTTTAAAATCTTTCATTAAAGTTTTTTTGAACATTGTGTGTGATTTTTTGCGTTTGAAAACTCAAAGTTAAGTTTTCTTAGAAAATATCAATATCTTTTTATGTTGAAAATGCGACGTCAGACTCAATTATGACTGATTATTTGACATGATTAGTAAAAATGTTGTCAGTTTACGTTAATTCAATAACTAAGAGGCTATGACATAATGTGGGGATATGGTTTTTTTTTTCATTAACTATTTTTGAGTTCTTAAATTGCCTTTTATCATTTCAGAGACACCCCCGGCGTCCCCGACGCCCCAGGTTGGAAAAGTGTATGACGTTGCAAGTAAGTGGAGATAAAGAGTTTGTTTAAGATCTTGAGAAAAAAGTGTTAAGCAATGAAAAGTGTAAAGCAATAACTTCTTATCGACAAATATGATTTGATAAACATCGCAATGTGGAACATGTTGGACACTCTGATTGCATTACGCCTTGCCAATCTAGATTGCATTTTCTCTCGTTTTTTAAAATCTCAAATGTCCTTTGTAAGTTATTTTTACCATTTTAAGAGGGTCATACTAAGAAAACTTGATACGCAGAGCCTTAGCCTGAAGGCTAACACACAAGAAATCATTACACATAGAACCTAAAACGGACTAAAATGGCGTTATATCTAGGCCAAATACAGACTCTAGATCAAAATATCCTCTATAGCTAGCTCTAAATCTAGATGGTCTTAATCGATTTCTAGATCTAAGTCGAATTTTTAGATTGCTAATCTAGATTTCGACCTAGATTCACTACAATTTTTACAAACGAAGAGGACAAAACTATTTTATTTATGTGTGGTCTTTCGCCTACTATTTTTTTTTGAAGTGTGTAAAACTTGACCTATCCTTTTCCCTTTAAAAGACAGCTTTTCAGTAGAAAAGGACAGCAAAGGTTTGAAATAACAGAATTCAAAATTGCGAGTGTATGAAAATGGAGTTAAAAATGTGTTGGCCGCATAATGATAATAATAATAATACTAATGCTAATAATGACAATTATAATAACATTGACCATAATAGTAATAACAATAAAAATGATAATTCTAATTACAAAATTATAATAACAATAATTATAATGATAATAATAATCTTATTATAATGGAAGAAGAGGTGAACTTTCAGACAGAAAAGGCTTTTTAGTGAGTGGCTTAAAATTGGGAAAATTAGCCTATCCATTTCAAATCACATTAAAGTGATGTAAGAGGGCATTTAGAATGGTCTATGATCTCTGCAAATAATTATGCTTTCTCAATTCCTTTGAAAATCGTTGTGCCTATCCAGGATTTTTTTCCATTTTAAATCTGTTTTGGGTTTTACTTGAACGTCGAAATGCGTTCATGAAATGACGCGTTGTGCTGGTGATTAATTTTTTTTATGCGATGAAAGATCACAAAGCGAAACGCAAATTCCAATAATAGTAGATTTTATGGATGATTTTTACTTCATCATGCTTTGCGCATCATCACTAATGTAAAATGTTAAGATGATGCAGTTGAGAAAACAATAGACTTTATGAATGAAAATATTCACCAATGTTCGCGTTCTGGATTTCGAATAATAGAGACCTTTAGCACACGCACCGTGTCTCACTACGCGTACGTGAAAATCGGGAAAGCAGATTGAGGAAACTATAAAAATAATGAAACCATTTTCTAAAAATAGACGCCACAGACGTTCGCGTCATACTCACGTGTTGCTGCTTAAAGTCTGTATTGCTCCAGGCTTGCTGACAATGATAAACTGAAATGTAGATCTAGACCTAGAATAATTTTTTTTTAAACGAGTGTGCGTAAATTATTGTCAAGCTTCAAGCAATGATTCTTCTTTCATGTATAAATGGCGAATGAGGCGAAAAGCTTAATTAACAAAAAGAATAAAATGTCGAATTTTTTTCATAACTACATTGTTTTGTTTGCTGGCCTATTAGCTTATAAAGTTCATGTTATGGCATTTATAGATGATCTGAAAACTTTACTAAAGGTCCTCGTCGAGCTAGACCTAGATCTAGGTGAGGAAGAGGAAGAAACCTATAGAGGGGTCGGGTGAGAGACAAAATGGAGAGAGATACAGAGAGAGAGAGAGAGAGTGCGAGAGAAAAAGTGATTGAGAGAGACACAGAGAGAGAGAGAGAGAGAGAGAGAGAGAGAGAGAGAGAGAGAAACCCTTACGTTTGCAATAAAACAGAGAGAAATACTGATTAAAACGTGTGGTTCAGATAAGGAGATACTATAATGAAAATCACATGAAAGAGATAGCAATGCACAGTTATTTTTTATTCTTCCCAGACTAGAAAAGAGGCACTAAGGTGGGAAATAGTTGGAAATTTCGAGGGGCGAGGGGGCGGTCACTAAAATAAGAAAAATGGAGTGGGGGTTAGAAAGAAAGACAGATAGAAAGAGAGTTTAAGGAGGTGGCAGAAAGAGATCACGGAAGGGAGAAATAAAGTTGGTGGTATCAAGTATGATAAAGTCGGTGTTATCTACTACATGTACCCAATCTATTACCGATGCGAAGCACGGGCTGCCATAACTAATAATAACAATAATAATTTACTTGTAGAGCGCCTAAAACCCACTAAACTAGTGCACGGTGGTGCTAAGACATACATTGTAGTAGAAAAACTTACCTTAGCTATGATTCAAACCGTTGTAAAAGTGTATAAAACTAAATAAAAAAGGAAAAGTTTACAATACAAATGCATAAAAAGTATCCATCATCTAAAAACATTGTCCCTATTTTTAGACATCTTACAGTGACATTGAAATGGATAAAACTTAATGCCGAAACCAGTATGTCCTAAAATCACAGCGGAATATTCTTTTGAGAGGTTTCAGCTTTTATTTGAAAGATTTAAATATGTCATCTATCTTAGTTTTTTCTGATAAAACATTCCAGACGCTAGGAGCTATGACAGAAAACGCTTTCATTCAAAAGTCAAGGATGGCGTATGAATTTTTTGTAATTTGAAGTCATTTGATATGACCTGGAACCCTCTGGGCTTTGTATAATTGTAAGAGTTCTTGTAGATTTACTTATAACTATAATTACTATTTATTTAAGAACTAGCCACAATTCTGTGGTCCCATGCATCAGCCTGATAACCTACACGGATCTGAAAGAGAGACATTTCCGGTGAAAGTTTGGCTTTTACAAAGAACATATAGAAGGTGACTAAGTTACAGGAAAGCATTTGGGGCCTTGAACAATCTGTGCAACAACCATTAAATTATATGTGGTAAAGCACATTATGGAATATTTTCTTGTACCTCAATCTCAATTTTTTATGGAAGATGTGGGTTACCAAGTTCATGCATGGGGCCACAAGACTTAGCTTTATTCTCATAAAAAAAAACAAAATTCAACAAGCAGAAGGCATCTGTTATATAAAATGTTCACACCAAACAATAAAAAATTTTTTTTATCAGATCAGGGCAGATATTTTTTGGGTTCTACTTGCATTCTTGTGTCCTTCTGGCCATGTTCTTTCGGCAAGGCAAAGTTATCATCATACCGCTTATTTTAGTTCTCTTCATTTTCCTATCATTCTCACACTCTTTCAATCTGTCCACATTTTCTTTTTTTGGTTTTTTATTCTATTATATGTGAAAACGGATTTTGCAAGTCAAGTTAACTTTTCTGTTGTTTCGAAAAAAACATTTAAGAATATTTTCTCTGCTGCTGCTGCCAATGCTTTGAGTCGTCGACTCGGGCAAGGGAAACGAAGTGCCATGCTATCAATAAAAGAACGTGTTTGAAATCTAAACAGTCAACCATTCATTGCCGTCCTGCAAGAGAAGTACATTGTGTAAAAGTCGTTGCGCAAACCAATGTATTTATTTATAACTATAATTATTGGCTGTTCCCCGCTTCAAAGCAAGATAAATAAACTATGAATGCTTCTTGCCATGTTAAAAGAGCTCTCAAATGCTGTTCTTGAACAAAACAAATTTTACGACCACAATCGTCGACCGCTGATCCCTCCCTCCACCAAGAATTTTTAAAATAAAACAGTTTTTGTGGTTTAAACAGTTAGTAGCAAAAGCTTTAATTAATCTTTCCACCCTCCCAATCGCGAAGTCACGATTATTTTCTGCTGATACGATGTTATTAAATTTAATTCTTTTCTTTAACTTTCTAGAACAAGCTGTCGGTTCACATAGCATCCATGTGGCAGGCACAAAAGGACCAGCACTGCCGCTGTATTGCGGTAAAGTGTGTCTCAAAAGCTACGACTACCGTTTCCGGCGCTACACGATCCGTGGCGCTGCAAAAGTTCTCTCACTGTCTTTACTGCGCGAGGAAACCCATGATGTCTGTAAAAAGGACAAAACTTTCGGAACATACGGCACAGATGTATGGGTCAATACTGGATGCCGAGGTATTTTTGCGATATGTTTCGTGCCAGGCTACAACAAGATCGTGCTATCGTGCCACAGCCTTAAGTTCAAGCCGAAGAAATGCTATGTGGGCCAAGATATCAAGACTGTGACGATTGCTCGACACAGGTCGGGTTCCCCTTGCATCGAGGGCTTCAGCTACAAAATTGACGGCAAAGATTTAGTGGTTTTCAACGGATGCAGAGCCGATTTCATCGTTGGCTGGCATTAAATATGTACACTGGGTAAAAAAAAAGGCCAGAATGCTTCAATGCATTAAAAGGATATAATCAATAATAATTATGACTTGTTTGCATTGAGTTTGTTGCTTTGATCGTAAATTTTCTAGAATAACAAAACGCAAAATAAAGAAACATAGAAAGAAATATTATTCAACTAACGGTATTGGTTAAAATTACTTTAATGCAAAAAATGACTTACAAGCACAGACAAAAAAAATTAAATAAGAGAGGTAAAGCTAGCTTTTCAATCTTATGTTTGAGCGCACTTTTATTAACCATGCGAAGTTCTTAACAAAATATGCTCTCCCTAAAAATTTGTTATCCCAGGGAACAGTTGGTTAAGCTAAATTACCCAATTCACCTACCGATTATTGTGACTACATGTATATCCTTGCATGAGTTTTTTTTATCGAGTAAAATAACAATAGTATTGTGATAACAACTAAGGTAATCGACCACGCTGACTTTCAGAGAAAGGCATTTCTTACACAAATAAATAAACAAATAAGTTCATAATCTTCCACCGCCTTCGGTGACTTAAAATATTTATCGCAGCAGGCTGACTTCATAGAATTTATCTATGGCTGCCTGGTGGGCGCTTAAATACGAATATTCCAATATACTTTCAAGCACTGCCCTTAACCAGGTACCCATTGCACAGGTAAGCGGACTGAAGAAAGTGTGAATAAATTGCTTTCCCAAGGCAATTACAACATGAGTCGTGGTTGGGTATCGCACCGGCAACCATCGAATCACTAGTCCAACGAACAGACCACTGAGCCACGCTGCTCCAGGTATACAATAAAACAGCGAAAATTTATCGGCAAGAGAGGAACTTCTGAACAAATTTTGTATTTTTTTGCCTGATACTTCCAAACCTATAAAAAAATTAATGGACGTAAGAAGCATAAACGCTTGAGAACGAAACTGTTTTGAGGTGGCTTCAATCATGATTGTAGCTTGTGGAACTAAGCTCTTTTACTTAACGATAAAAAAAGGAATTCTGGTATTGTCATTCAAAATTTAGATCTTGATAATAATATACCCTCATTGCGCTGACAAAATTGCATGTCTGATTTTTTAACAGTTTGAAATCATTGTCCCATTTACCTAGGCATGCTTTTATTCATTTTTCTCAATGGCCCTGACCTAAATCTGAGAAAAATCTCTTCCGCTTTCTGTCTTTCAGATTACGCATTTCTTTGTAGGGCTCAATAGGAAGAAAATATTGCGCAGCTTAAAGAAAAAAATAAACGCCACTTTCGATACACAATGCCGCACCAATAGGTAGGTTTAGTTCAGAACCACTGATACGAAAATGGCTCAGCACATTGTAAATAAAAATCATATTTTCTATGGTAAGATGGATAATGATTTTACCTACACAGTGATATGATCATGTCAAAGTAATATGTTTCTGAGACCTGCCTTTTTGTGCCTATTATTGAAATATTGTAAAGGTATGAAATTAGCAGTGGAGAGAAG
>BMAT01008986.1:94609-112817 GCA_019649035.1 Elysia marginata
GTAGTAGTAGTAATGGTAGTAGCTGTAATAGTAGTAGTAGTGAGTCTCTTTTCCCAAAAACAAGGTTACGAAATATGGGTCTTACCTGTTGCAATAATAGAAACATATCCTTTAGCTGATTGATAACGATGAACATTGATTTTCAAATTCAGAAGATATTGAATGATATTATATTCGCATCATCACTTTGGATTTCTGTGTCAAGTCAGTAGTTTTCATGTGCACTGGTTTCCAACCGAGAACACTTTCAATTATTTAAAGATCACGATTAGTATAATTGTGAACTTAAGCTCGTAACATCTTTGCAGAACGAGTGAGAAGATAAGCGAGAAAGACATAAATGGAAAGCCATGTAGTTTCAGACAGGGAAGACAAAAATTTTCACCAAACAGTTCACCCACACTGGTGCCAGCCTACATTCTACCTTTTGATGGTACTTTTAGTTCCTACTTTACGATAATGACTTACCATGTTTAGTTTATTAAAAGAATTTTCGGTAAGATTTTCCCCTGTGTTTTTTAAAAAGATTTATGTAAGCTCGCAAAAGTAGGTTAGGTGACTGCTGTTTAGAGCTTAAGATTTTTTTTTCAGTTTTTTTTTTGCCTTTTTTTACTTTTCCCTTCTC
Source organism: Elysia marginata (assembly GCA_019649035.1). Classification (NCBI taxonomy): domain Eukaryota; kingdom Metazoa; phylum Mollusca; class Gastropoda; family Plakobranchidae; genus Elysia; species Elysia marginata. The sequence goes on from BMAT01008986.1 coordinate 95,235, forward strand.
TATTTTGGATAAACCCCCAATGCAGCAACAACTACACATGCCATCAATTAACATCAAACAAAGGCGCAGAGGCAAAAGATCTGTAGAGACGCGAGTTCTCTTTTCACAGCAAACAGCTAGATCCAGGCTTGAAATGTAACTGTTTAGAATTGAACGCGTTATAGTCTGTGTTTTCACCAATTGAAAATAATAATTCTGTTCGGTCGCTAGGCTATCATGGAAACATTCTATATAAACATTGGTTCTAAAATTCGGTTTTTTCTACGGTTTGAGCTAGATAAAACGCCTTCTATTGTATTTCGACAAAAACAGAAAAGAATGCTCACCTCTTCTACTGCAATTTTCCAATGTATCAAAATTTCTTCAAATATCCTTCTCAAATCCATCTCTCCTACTTTCCCCAGTCTTTTCCTTTCACGTTTTCCTATCTCCATCTTTCTCTCACTCTCTCTCTCTATCTGTCTCCCTTTGTATCGCTTTTATCTTTCTTTGTATTTGTCAGTTCTTCAAATCTCTATTTCCCTCTTCATTCTACCTTCCTAACTTAGTGTTTTTTTTTCTAACACTCGCCAACTGTAACAAATTCTTCTGAGAGTTCATGGTTACGATTGGTTGCTCAAGGCACGGAGTGCCCTGAGCTTAATGTTCTCTCTAAGCGGAGTCTCATTCACAGCAAGATCTTTCAGACTGAGAGTAAACATTGCAGGCAGACCATTTCCTAGCGAACATCAAATGATAGCATGTGAGAGCACATAGAACAATGTAAATGCTTTTTGGAACGAGCGAATACCAACAGACTGAACAGCGAGAAAAACTAAGTGTTTTTAAGCATTTTGATCAATTCTGATCCAAATTTGATCGTAACTAAATAAATGTAGCACATCAGTGTTCTATTTTCTTTTCATCCTCTTACATCTAGGCCTATATACTTTATTATATATATATCTCTCCCTGCTTCTCTGCCTGTTTGTCTCTCTCTCTCTGTCTCTCTCTGACTCTCTCTCTGTCTCTCTCTATATATACATATATATATATATATATATATATATATTCAGATTTAACTTGCATTTCGTCGTTACACCAGTGTTTCGTGCCGTTATAGCAACTCCTTAGACGACTCTTCAACATATATTCAAGCTCTATCATCGAAAGAAATATTTGAATATTTTTTTATTGTACAAATACTACATTTTTAAGCAAGTATACATTTATCTATCTATCCACTATCTATGTATCCATATATCCATCTATCCATCTATCTACTATCTATCTGTGCATCTACGCATTGACTCCCTTTACATCTTTCAATTTTTTCCATCTACGTTTCTATGATCCACCAGTGTTTACCGGGAGCAATAGATATTGCGCTACACGAAGAGATCAAGCNNNNAGAGAGAGAGAGAGAGAGAGAGAGAGAGAGAGAGAGGAGAGAGAACTACGCTACCAGCCTACCGGCTAAACAGCAGCGTGACGAAAACTACTAAAACGGTGGAGAATGGTCATAAGACAGATAAACTCGAAGGAAGAAAGTAAGAGAAATTGAGCCAGGGCAAGTTTAATACAAGAGGACAAAATGGAAACTATAAAAGAATTGCCTAACTTAGAAAAAAGTGAAAAAGATACTGGCGACAACGAAAACGTAAAAAGAAGAGAGAGAAAAAAAGATGTATGGAAGTGGCCGACAAACAACTATAAACCATTGATTGAATATGAATAGGACAATATACGAAAGCACCCATATACAGAAAGAAAAACACATATAGAGACAGACAGGCAGGGAGATAGACAGAGCAACATACAGAAAGGGTGAAAATACAAGATAGAAAGAACAAAGAAGGAATCACAGAAGGAAAAAGGGCGATACGGTTAATAAGAGAGGTTAACTCGCACAGAAGTAAACTCATCGAACCATCGAGTTTGAACAGAAGAACTGAGAAAGGAGGAACGAGAGAAACGGGATAAAAAATATGAACGACAGAAAAAGAGCACTGCAACATTAAAAGAGAAAGACTTTGGTCGTATAGGAATAGAAGCAGGGAGTGGGTGTACGCGAAATGATCAGACAACTAAAATTGCAAGTTTTAAAATAATGTAGTTCGAACGGACAGAAGCCTATTATCACGAATACACATTTGGTTTCTGTATACAGAATGACATCGGGTTGGCCCTTTTACTCATCGCCTCTCCCCAGAGGTCTGAAATCAATGACAGTTGTTATGTTTGACAGGTAGGGTAACAGCCAAAACTTAAGGACTCTTGAAATATTAATGAGTCCGAATAATCCTAGTCTCGTTCACACGGCAGATGACTTGAAACACCGCATGCATGCTTTATCCTTGATGATATCCATAAATCGCTTTAGTTGCACTCATTTCAATTTGCATTTATAAACCCCTAAAACTCTCTCTCTCTCTCTCTCTCTCTCTCTCTCTCTCCCTTGCTCTCTGTGTGTCTCTCTTTTCTCTCCTTATTTTTCTAACTGTCTGTCCCGCTGTCTCTGACATTCTGTCTGTTTGTCTGTCTGACCCCATCTCCTACCCTCCCTCTCTGTGCCATTCTTTCTGCCTGCCCCCCCCCCCACCCCCATCTCTCTCTCTTTATCTGTCTTTGTCTGCTGTCTCGTCTCTCCCTCTTTTTGTGTGTCTGTCTATCTCTATCTGTCTCTCTTAATCCCTTTGCAATACTTTTTAGGTCTCTAATCTTACACTATCCGTGCATTAACTGTGTTTTTATCCACTTTTTCCAATTTTCTCGATCGTTTTTGTTTGTTTGCCCAGATAAGCTTATGTATTTGTCATAACTAACCCCCACCCCGCAAACATCATTTCTACAACTTTTCAGTTTATATTTTTTTTGTCGAAAAACTTGTCAATTCTTCTGTTTCGTTATCTGGTACCGTTTGCTCTGTTTTACTTTTATACACAAGTGTCACGTATTTCTCTAGCCCCCTGTCTGTATTTCCGCAACCCCCTCTCCCTCTTGCTTCCTCTGTTTTTTCTCTCTATATCTCTCTATATCTGGTTGGCCTTGTCTTAATGCATTTATATTTGATTGATAGATACACACGACTGAAGATATGAAGATGGATTAGTCTCGCGAACAGACAGATAGATAGAGTGTTATGAATAGACAGACCGAATGATTCACAAACAGCTGCATTATACAAACGATTATGAATAAATGTAAAGATTGAGGAAAATAGACAGATTGAAGGAACTGTGACAAGAAGAGGAGGTATTTTATGAGGATCAAGAGATGAGTAAAAGTCGGCTTAGAAATCTAATTTGTAAGCACAGCCTCCCAAAGCTCTACCGCTTCCATTACGCGGGACAGTTTTTTTTACTTTTATATAGAAGTCCTGATGTGTTCTCTCCAGACCTCTGGAGACGGCATACATGAGGGATCAAGCCCTAATCGAATTACTCAGACCTAATAAATTATAAATTGATAGAGCGATAGAGCAACTATCCCTCGATGGTTCCGTTTGAAAAATGACCCTCTAAATACTTTGGGCGGCACACTTGACTTGAAAATAACATTTTACAGGGCGATCTTTCGGTACTCATTTCGTCGTGGCGTTCGTTTCCAAAACAAAAAAAAACAACACTTTTTCATAAAGATCGGGGATTTCTTTCTAAATAATAAATATTATTCTGCACTTTTTGCTCGCAGGCTTTGACATGTTAAAAATTTTACAGGGGTAAATATTGTAATGACGTGTCCAATCATACTAATAGTAATTCTGTCTAGGCGTGTAATAAAAGAAGTCTACATGCTGGCAATAAGCAGTCTGTAACTTCACCTAACTTTTAATTTAGAAACGATATCAACAAGGAAAATGAACTAAAAATACAGGAAAGCAGAATAATCTAAAATTAATGTTTAAACTAGCCTAAGATGGGCGTTGCTTTAATAAGGCCAACACCCACAAAATCTGTGTCGGTTCCGGTGTGGTACTACCCCAGAACGAAAAAATAAACCAATACAAGCAGAGCCTAATACGAAAAAAAATCATGACGCCCAAAGGTTAGGCTAGATCTGGCTAATCTACTCTTTTGATCAAAATATCTTTTAGATCTAGATCTAAATCTAGATTATCAACATTAGTTTCTGGATTCGAGTCATATTTTTAGAAACTTAATCTAGATTCTAGATCCAAATATTATAGATTCTACTTATGGCCGACTTTAACAGGCGAAGTTTTGAAGCGGGCGAAGCCACTAGTAATAAAAGAGAGGTCAAATTTTACACACTTCCGCCTGTCATTTTAGTTCAAGCTAGTAGGCGGAAGGCACACATACATAAAATAGTTTCCCCGCTTCATTTTTATTTTAATTCTGTAGACTTTAAGTTAAATCTAGATCTAAAATGTAGATTAAAAGTGTAAAAATTGACTTAGATCTAGAAGTCAATATCGGTAATCTAGATTTAGAGATATCTTGATCTATAATAAACCTAGATCTAGATTACATATTGGGCGCCATTTTTCTTCCATTTTACTCAATGCATTCAATAAGAACGGTATGGAACAAATAATTTTGTTCTTGGTACAGGGCATAGTGATGTAGTTTGCCTTTGCTTCTGTTGCCGTCTTTACCTTCGCCGATGACTAGTTACCCAGTCAACATTGTGGGTGGACACAGGGGAGCAAAGAAAATTTTCCAGAATTCGACATCGAATCCAAGACCATCAGAGTCATTGTCGACTGCCCTACAAACTTAGCCACTGTATTTTGAAACATTTATTTGATGGTATTTTGCTTATTTTTTTAAATTCTTGTTCTCTGTAAGCTTCTTCTTGTGTTTACGTTTGTCCACGTTTATGAGTTGTAGATAACAGTTTTCACACCACTCATCGAACTTTTCAACGTCTTTAAAGTATGATTTTGTCTGTTGAAGTGTTGAAGAAACTGTGAAACCTAGGATTTTCTGCAAATTTTAATAGAGCCGTGTCAATACTGCGCGTGCGTGACATAGAAACTGTTTCTCTATGAAAAGGATACCGGGAGATTAAGTTCAGCAAGTTGGGCTTTCACTTCACAGGCACATTAACTAGTCTTCAGTGCAACCAATGTCAGTCAATACAGTATGCGATTGATCGCCAGCGATACTACCCCAATGCATGCCCATCTTTACTCAGACAAAACACACTTATTAATCCCCTACTTGTTAAATATTGAAGTGTTTTAGTCGGCCTTCTCGCAACAGTATGCTTTTAAAGTTGTATAATTACATTAATTTTTTTTTAAATTGTAAAACATATAACTTTGTGTGGCATCGCGGTCTAGTGTTAAACAATCGGCTCCATGACTTGAAGGCCCAATGTTTGAGCTCTGTCGTGGCAGGTCGGCTCTTAGTTCCTTTCCTGATATTTCCTCGCCTCAATCAGAGGTCAAAGGATACACGACCATCAACAGTGAAAGATTTGTCAGCATACTTACAGTTATGCGATTTAACTGCTGCTGATCTGAAAGTTTAGATAGTAATTTGATTAGTAATGGCCTTTTGGAAAATAACAGTGCTTAGACCACATTAGCGAATGAAGCGTTATGTAAAAATTGCTCAATTTTTTGTGCGCATGCTCCATTTTCCACGGACATTGCCTTGCCGACTTGTTAGTCGATAACAAGATAATAACAATGACAAAATTGGTTATGTGCTTTGATCTGATATTGATGAATTCAAACAGTTTTGCTTACCATCATCTCGAACATCAAAGCACGAGGCAGTGGAATCAGCCCATTCGTAGGAACGTATGCACATTCTATAGAGCTAAAGTAGAATGGACTGAAAACCAGATGTACTGACTTCAATGCAATTTGAGTCCTTTTGATGTGTCTATCCAATATAGTTCCGTCCGAAATGTGTGGGACTCAGTGAAACAAAGAGAAACACAACGTTATCCTTTGGTAGCAGACAAGGCTCTGAAAAAGAAAAGAGATTATGTATTGTAGTTTTTCATGTTTTAGCGTTTCTCTTTCTCTCTCTCGCTTTATCTCTCTCTCCCTCCCCCTCTCTCTCTACTCTCTCTCTCTCTCTCTTCCGTCTTAAGGTATAGGTAACTTTTTTTAAAAACAACAATACCAATACACAGTTTGCAGGTCTTATAAACTGGGAGCGTCATCTAAAGCACAGTTGTGATGAAAACCAGCAGGCGTTATATTTTCAACTGTATTTGACAAAAAAATTGAAAGCCATTTAGGGAGTTTGGATATGAGGAAACTGTGTGAGGAGATGCTTTTACGAGTGTGTTTGTGTGGGCATCCTGCAGAGGATCATAGAGTTAAAGAAGGGAAAAGGTTAAAGCTGCTAGATCTAGTCATTACTACTTATACCGGTATTATAGAGAAAACGAAAGTAGTTAACGAGTTTTTTTTCACATTACACAAAAAACCTCCCAGACTTGGTTATAAGCTAGAGTTTTCTTCTTTTTTTATTATTTTGTTTAATGACACTGATATGTCTTTAGCTAATGATAATTAATAACAATTGTTCATGTAAAATAATTGCCGCATGGGCCTACAATTATTACTTTCAAAGAGCAACGTCAGCAGCAGCTGTGCTTCATCTAATAATACAGTAAATGATCGGAAACTGCTTTCGAGCAAAGAAAATAATTATATTATTGTGTGGCAAACATCCTGGGATCGTGCCAATGAATTATTATTATTGACAAATCACTAGTTTTAGGAATGTGGGAGAGGGATGATGGGGTGGGGCGGGGTGGGGGGGCTGGGGGATAAGATGTACACCTGCTGAAATAGTTGACACGGTTCACACGGTTTGTTATCTTATGTGTGGTCGATTTGCGTCATTCTGCCAGTCATGTGGCTGTTCACACTGACCTGCCTGCCTGATGTATGGCAAATCGACATCCGACATGAACATCTTCTCAAAGATCTTTATATGAAAAAAACATGTGTGAGCACTAGGCCCATTGAACGAATGTAATATCTGTCTGATAAAGGCTAACATAAGTATAGATTTTAATATATGTATGCTTGCAGATATGGTTTTAAAAATTGCATAGAGTTTCAGCATTTTTTTAGAAGACCTTACGCGTCTTTTAGGTTTTCTGATTTGATCAGCCAGATCCCTACTCTCCTTTTTCCACATGTCAAACATCCGGTCATAAACACGGGTTACGATTTTCAGCCATATTTAATCAATTTATGCTTCAGTAAACACCGATTTTAAGATTTTTAAATGTATTTTTTTTTACACAAAATGGCTCTTAAGCTTATAGAAATCCTTCAGCATTTAGTCAATGACTTTCATAGACTGTCAATCAGCAAGGAACGGGTGAGACGTTGCTGAACGTTCTTCAGCACGGGTTACGATTTTCAGCCATATTTAATCAATTTATGCTTCAGTAAACACCGATTTTAAGATTTTTAAATGTATTTTTTTTACACAAAATGGCTCTTAAGCTTATAGAAATCCTTCAGCATTTAGTCAATGACTTTCATAGACTGTCAATCAGCAAGGAACGGGTGAGACATTGCTGAAAGTTCTTCAGCACTGTTGGGTAACCAGCTGGAAATACTCACAGCTTTCTACCATATCACCTTACACCTTGCTCACCCCCTACTCCCTCCTATTCTGCTCATTCAACAACATCTGCAGACTGGAATTTAAAAAATAAAGTTACTTTAAAAAAATCTTTCTCCAGAAGAAGAGTACACAGACGAGGTCAACAGAGTTCTAATTTTTAAAAAAAGATGTAAAATGTGATTCTATCACAGTGAAACTAATGCCTCTAGCTGTGCAGTAATGGTACTAGTAGTTGGCGTACGTTAGTTATCAATTTCAGGAACTTTCTGATTTATCCCATTGTTTTTCTTCTTCTGCCTCTGTTTGTTCTTGTTCTTCTTCTCCCTCTTCTTCTTATCTTCTTCTTCTTCTTCTTCTTCTTCTTCTTCTTCTTCTTCTTCCTTGCCAGCTGATCTGTCCCAGACCTTAAATCAAAACAACCTGCCTGTTCTACTACTATACAACCAAGCCAGTCTTCTATGGGTTGCATCTATTTCCTAGTAGGCCTTTCTCTGCCTCCCGTACTTCTATCTTCGTTTCAAGAGTAATTCTCTAACTTTTAATTGCGCTCTATAATTATGTCCAAATGATTAAGGTTTTGCCTTATTTCACAAATGTATCTATTTCCACATTTTTAGTCTTTTTTACATTGAGATAAATTATTCTTTTATATTCTTCCTTGGAGATGTAGAAAAAGCGTAGCTTCAGTTGCATTCCTTGAGTCTCAGTCTCTCTCACTTTAAGCGGCATGTCGTAAAATTTTAATTGCCTTTGTATATATTGTATTAATCAACATCTCTAATTATACTTACAATCAGTAAACAAATTTATTACTGAAAAGCTACTGCACGGTGACCAAATACAGCTTGAGTATCTGACGCCCTTTTATGACCGGCAACCATTGTTCCGTATTCTCGTTGCAGCGCGTACTGTTAGTCTTGATAGAGCGCCCCCGTTCAGATAATAGGTAGCCTAGAGGGTTACAATTTACAATTTTGCATCGCATCACTTCCTATTATTATTTTCCCTTCAACACAGTCAAAAGCGGTAAAATAGCTTTTGAGTCAAATAATTATAAAGGCTGTTGTTAACTTCTCGATATATTTGAAACATTAAAATGTGGTCACTGTTCCCTCAAATCTTTCTGAAATCTGCCTGTGGGGGACATACTTCTCTCTTTCATTTGTCTTGTATCCTTGTCATATCATCAGGATCTTTTTCTTTAAAGACCGGGTAGATCTAGCTAATTTTTTTTATCAAATTACATTTCTATACTTCGCGCACGACGATATAAAAGCTAACATTATATTCAAAACCGGCGGTTCTCGGTATATGTTATTTTAAGCGGAAATAATTTTGATTTTATCTATGACAAAACAAGATACCAGTAAGAGGTCCCGTAATGCACATTTTTGCGTTGGAATAAGGGTTTAAGCCAATGGTTGTACACAAATACTGCACAATTCAGGTTTGAGGTCCTTTGCAGCAGGTGTTGTGTTTGGCTAATCCAAATAATTATATAGAAACAACTATTTAGGATACAAGCTATAGTAATTAGCATTGGTTCTTCAGATGTCAGCAGATTTCTTGCGTATTTTCTATGCAATCTATAATTTGGAAGCCTCAATGCACATCTTAAAAAAACTTGCGATTTATAAAGATTTTTAACCCCCTCTAAGTTTGTCAAGAAAGTCTTGTTATGTTTACAGCTGCACAGACATAGGTTGGCTTAAGGTGCAGCCGAAACCAATAACATAAGCATTTAGATCATATAGAGATGGAAGTCTGCACGCCCGGTGTCTCTCTTGCACTAATTGCCCCCTAGCCAAGGCAAGTTTACGAGACATTTTAATTACTATGACGTTAGCTTAAAAAAAACTAAAAGGTGAACGCCATGCTTTTTTTTCTTACCATTTCATTCAAGAAAATTATAATTACGAGTTTGTACAACTTATATAACACTTATGCATTTTTTCATCTTTAAAATTTTTAGTGCATTTCTATAGATAAACAGGGTCAAATGCATATTATTACATTCAATTTTTAGGGTATTGAAGATAAAATACCAATGAAATTTTATAAATAGATAGATTGATTGAAAGACAGAAAGGCATGCATCAAGATGGACAGATAAAAATCATGAGGTTCGACTAATAGATTAGGAAGCAATTTTATTTAATATTTTGATTGTAGATAGATAAAAAGATAGATAGATAGATAGATAGATAGATAAATAGATAGATAGGTAGATAGATCAGAAGAGTACGTCCCGGCAGGAGAGGTGTAAAACAGTGCAACAGGCCAAAAATGTAAGTAAATTGACAGTACTATAACTATACTAGCCCCTTTTTAAAAAAACGCCAAGCACCTTTACCATAAGTACTTATGCAGTTTTAAACGTAGATAGAGAGAGAGAGAGAGAGAGATAGCTAGAAAATAGATAGACATATAGGGTTTAGTGACAACAGTGCAAAGAAATCTTCACATATAAGAGTCCAAGACTCATGAACGGGAGAGTGATTGAAAGGTTCATCAGTAGTGATGAACTGAGAAGTTAACAGGTCATCTCAATTCTTCAAGGTCCTTTCAGTGAGGGAGGGAGGGGGGGGGGCTCTCTGAGTCCACTTCCCCTCTACCTCGGTATGGAGGGCCAAGGCAGCAACATAACACCCAGTAGAAGGAAATTAGGATTGTCTAAATGAACATCTCTGAGTTTCTGAAGCTGATTCCGAAAACAAACTAGAAAGGATACAGGTATTTTTTTCCATTTTAATGGGAATATTGTTTTGGGCGATGTATGTTTATTCACAAACATAAATAATTTATCACAGTTATTATCATACTACATTTTTCAAACGCTTTTACCAACTAGATTAATTTCATTATTTAGTTTTGACCATGAGCCCTAGATATTGGTCTTAAAGAGAATTAGAAGCATGCCTCAATTATGTATCCTCCTCTTAAAACCATACATGTATTAACCAGTCAATTACTTTTTCATAGAGGATTATTGACTTGCCACAGAATTAGATATTCTTATTATCTTTTTTGTGCTGTATTTAATCTTTCAGTGTACCAATTTCTCTATAGGTGTGTATGCTGTTGATTGTTCATCATGGGTGAAGATTGAGCAAGTTTGCCAAAATTGAGATATTTCATGTTGGATGGTATCGTTACGATTGTCTGTCTTCATTAGTTTTTAATTGTCAGGTATAATATTTTTGCATATTACAGAAAAAAGTTGTTTAATATCCCTGATGTTTGAGAGTTTGCTGTAAGGCTACGTTTGTCTCATTATCATCCAAATTTCCAACTAGTTTTTTTTAATATTTTATGCACATTTTTTTCTCCTAAGGGATTGTCGTGATGCGAGAATGGGCAGCTAGTGCTATGGAGTCCGCAATATTAAAATATAGGGAACAAGCTACTTTTTTCAAAAAATCGTAATCGAAACATACCATTCCAGACGACACATCAAGAGAACAAAAAAACAAAACAAATAAGCGATTATGCAAAATAAAAGGCAGCTCTATAGTTTATCTTTTTAAACCCTAAGTGTTAAAAAAATTTCATTTTAAAATGCCAATAGACTAACAGTGAGAGGGCTCGGGACCAGAGAACAGTTAAATTTAGTCACTCATTATTCATTTAAATAGACGGCTGGACTACCCATTATCTTTCTTGAAATCATATTCACATCTCTCTCCTTCTCTGTCTCTCTGTCTCTTCGTCTCTCTTTGTGACTGTTTCTGACTTTATCTCTGCCTCTCCCTCATACACTCTCTCACACTTTCACCAATCCTTCTTGTACTGGCTTATCTTATTCTACTAATTCTGCTTTCACATACTTTTCTTTCCTCCTTCCCTCGCTGCCTGTGTGTATCTCTCTCTATATCTATTATCTTTCTCTCTCTCTCTCTCTCTCTCTCCCTCTCTCTCTCGCTAGCAGTTACAGTAGTTATAAATATAAATAAGCAATAGAGCAACAACAATAGCAGTTTAAAAAGTTGTTATAATCTTGAAGTAAGAACCAGAAGTAGAAGTAGTTGTAATAACAGCATCAGCAAAAATCGTTGCGGTACTAGAAGTAGAGATGATGATGGCGATGGTGGTATATAGTAAAATTACAAAGAAAAAACAACAAAAAAAAACAACAACAAAAAAACAATTATGTACACTGAAAGGGGGGAAGCATCTAGATAAAATTACAACAGGACACAAAGATAGTGAATGAAATGGCTGTGGGCAAAGACCTTAGAAGTGAAGACAGAATAGGATCTAGTAACATATAAGTGCAAAGCGTTAAAAAGTCGAGAAAAGTGCGAATAATGCATGCAGCTAGCAATCGATTCGGTGGGAGTCGCTGTCTTTTGTGCCGTACGAATACGAACTTAAAGATAACAATCGATAAGTAAAAGAATATCCTGCTGAGATATCGCCAGCCAATATATATAGAGAGAGAGAGGTCGGGTATGTAATCGAGGAGCAAAGAGCCGGCTAGACAATTTAGCAATGTCATCAATGAAGTCGGCGGGACTTAATCTTGTTTTCCCGGCTCAACCGGGTTTCCTACGCCTGGGGCTGTCTTGTGTGAGCCGTCACAATTCTTGAATTACGAGAGAGCAATGCTGCGTGGTCTACATCGAGGTTTGCCTATGGAAATCTCTACGAATTTCACGAAATTTAATGTTGAGGGGCTGCATAGTTTCAGTCTTTCTTCTAAGAATGTATAAGTATCGTTAAACATGAATATTATTTCAATTATTCCTTGATTTAAAGTGGTTGGTAGATAGTGTAATACTGTATTGGTTCAGCTTACGCAACGAAGACGAGGTTAATATTTTCAGCCACTTTAACAGCACAGGATGATCATAATCATGCCAGTATCTTAAACCATCACGGCATTTGTTTCTAGATTACACCAATAAGTTCGTTTGTAAAACTGAAAAATGTATGAAATAAATCAGATTTACCGCATGAACTTGGGTTGGTATAATAAATTTCTAAATTAATTTGTTTTTTTTTCTTTTTTTGGAATGTTCAAGTGAGATTAATTCATATAAAATAGCATGGACATTCATTCCCGTGGAAAATTATTTGGTATAGGCCCTGAGTGTCAAAAGCCCTACCCTGTTCGGGGTTAAAACAATATTTACAACACAAATTTTAAACTTTCTGTCAGCGTAATGTTTTCAATGATTTGCGTGCAATTTAACATTTGTTTTGTATTCGTTTATGTACACTGAAGGGGGAAAAGCACCTAGATGAAATTACAACAGGACACAAAGATAGTGAATGAAATTGCTGTGGGCGAAGACCCAAGAAGTGAAGACAAAATAGGATCTAATAACATACAAGTGCAAAGCGTTCAAAATCTAGAAAAGTGGGGTGTAGAATCAACTGGGTAACACAGTAATCATTAAAAGAATTATAAGGGTATAAAAATCTACGTTAGCTGTGGCTTTTTTTTGTAATTTTACTATATACCACCATCGCCATCATAACCTCTACTTCTCCTACTGCAACGATTTTTGCTGGTGCTGTTATTACTACATCTTCTACTGGTTCTTACTTCAAGATTACAACAAGGGCCTCCGCTGCAATAATATCATAGTTTAACGTTTTCCCCATCGTCTCAAAGACAAAACCAAACGAGAAAATTGTTTTGCTAATTGCTCGCGTGTAAGCTAAAAACAGTTGGAAAATTTGCTTAATTTTACAGCGAAAAAAGAATGAAAGGCGAAACCGAAGGTATTGAGTACATCAGTTGGTGAGCATAAAATCTTCGCCAATCATGACCGAATCATTGGGACTTAAGTAAGATACATTATCTGTACAGATTTAACCGCCGGGTGGAAAGCGTGGTAGTAAAATTGTCTGGCGTGTTTCCGCGAAGTCATAAAACAGCCGCTCCATACTTTCTGAGATAACGACAAACCTAAGCTGGAGAAAGTAAAGTAACGTCAACGCGAATGTTTTAATCTATGCAACTACTCCCTTTTTAAAAAAAAACTAAATTGTCGTGTCCCAGTGGGAAAAAAACTGTTTGATTTCTCATGGGATGCAAAGCGAGGAAACAGAAACTTTTAAGAAGACTGGGGATAGTCAAAAGACAGAGGGAGGTTGTAAAAATTGGTGCGACCAAAAGAGTGTAACGAAGACGTAAGTGTAGAGAGAGCAGAGTCAAACAGACAAACATTCTGACGTTAAAAAGTCGGGAAAAGAAAAGATTGAAGGGGTACTCTCATATTTTTAACCTGTTATGACTTTCAAAATTACTATTGCGCCCCCCCCCCCATTTTCCCCTCCTCATTAAGATTGGCTGTGATAAAGTACTAAATCAGTCCACATCAATATAAATGTCTGGGACTGACAATAAAAAAATTTCACTCTCTCAAAAGTCAATATTGTTCTTTATCCAAGGCTAACAGCAAATGAAGATTTTTTTACTAAACACCAGTATTGCCCTTATATTTTTTTTTCATGATTACTGTGTTAGCCAGTTGATTCTACACCACAATAGCTCAGAACTGCAGAAGTTCTGGCCTTAAGCAAGATGGAAAATGAATTAAAGACTTTACACTTGTGAGATAGCATAGATTTTCCATATAAATTATTACATACCTGCAGCCTCATTTCCCCGAAAAATCAAATTTTGTCTAAGAAAAACTTCAGAAGACGAAACTCAGATAAAAAAAACCAATAAGTGAAACCATGAATTTTACTTTGACTCACAAGAGCGTAGATGATTTGACATACCAGATACAGGGCAAACTGGATTAAACTATGTTCGGAGGTGGGCTGATTCGTTGATGTGATTTATGATAAAATGGAGTGAGGACCAAGAGGGATTATTCTCAGACATCAGTGATCAGGATCGGGGAATTTGCAATGCATAGGGAAAAGCATCGTCATTGTGGGGAATCAGACGGGTTAAAATGATAAAAATAATCTAAATAATAGTCCACACAATAAAAACAATCTATTGATAATAATTAAGCTAGGCAAAAATTAAGACCAACTAACCAAGCAATTCTGTACTCAAAATTATTGCGTAGAGCACAATATAAGAAAAACAAAACTTTGTCAAAATATTGATACATAAAATCTCATTCATTTTCACCTATATGGTCACAGGAATCATAAGTTCAATCGTTATGTAGAATCTATGAGGCATGCCTCTGATACAGTCAGTCGTAATACTATTGTTGCAAGTAGGCGATGCAGATCTGGATAACAAATATTTTAATGTTTTTAGATGTGGTTATGGATTTAGGATGGGTTAAAATTATTGATGTAAATTTATAACTAAATGAAAGGTAAAAAAGGCTGTTGAAAATTGCGCAATCAAAGTAGTCTTTTATTTAATGTGTTTCAAACCCGAGGCTTGATAAAGATACCAGTACGTTAGTAGGTTTAAGAGCACGTCATCCTGTCTCAGTCTGGGTCGGATGTTGTGCTTTATTATCCAGCTGTCATATTAGACCTTAGAATTCTTTCCTATCGATAATACATGGCACCTTAACTTGACTTTGATTTATCCTTTTTTTTTTAGAGATTTGAAGACCTAACAAGTTTATGCATGACTGCTCTCTTAATGCAGATGAAATTATAGAAGTAGTGCTAATCAAAGGTATCATCAAGTCACGTTTTGTGGCTATTGAAAACATTTACTCTTCAAAGTCTTTATACGGACCATAAAGCTAACAACCTTCACCCATTTCCATAATAATTATTACTTTCTTTCTCTTGTGCTTGTTTCTTATTTTCCATAAGTCTTAGCGCATGTCATTCTAAGGCTTGCTTTAATTTATTCTGTACCAAAAATGGCTCATCACCATTAGCATAATGTTAAGAAGAAGAAATTACTGCTCGTTACAAAACATTAAAAGGCATGGAAAAAGAAGAATCAATATGAATATGAATATATACGTCAGTCGTAGACTAGAGCTAATATTTCCTCATGGGACCAGCGCTAATGGAGTCTTTTTCGTTTGTGATACTTGATGGGTGCTGAGCTTGTTAACGTTTTTTTTTACATGTGATTGTATAGTCCTTTTCCTCACTGCATAAAACAAAGCATTCTGCGAGTAGTTTTTAAGCTTCAATAAGTAACGGAGCATGTACAAAAATAATATGAAGATTTAACCGGTAAAATCATTAAAAAAACAATGTTTCAAAAACATAAGCATGTATTTTACATTTGTCTCGCGTCCTGGGCAAGTGAGTAGGAACTCGCAAACTAATATCATTGAGAAAATTTAATTCAAAGGTCTTTTTTCCTTTTTTTTTCTTTCGATATTTGCAATCAACGCTAAATGACTTAACTTCTTTTCACAAAATTTTGATAACTTTGTGAAATTTTGAACGTTTTCAAGGTTAAGAAAAACAATTTCTTGTTCCGAACATCGTCGCCTTTGAGGGTGAAAGTTACGACATCCGACCCATTCACCCTGGATGCCAGACGTTTAGTTCTGTGGCAACCCATGTTTGGCTTTACAAGGCGCTGGTAGTTTGAAAAATGCATTTTTTTAAGCTTCCGAGCAATAAAACTTTCTTGAACTTGTCTAAATTAGTGGAAAGATATTAAAATATTCTCTACAAAGAAACCTACTTGTACTTTTAGAAGGCGTTTTCTAAAGTAACATACGAGAACTTTAAATCCGACTCATTTCGACTAAAACGGAACAACATAATAAAAATAACGATAAAAAATATACCTCTTTGTGAATTTGATCCCGTTTTACTTGTTTCTTTTTAAACGAACATTCATTTTTCTTTCAAGTTTCTTCGTCTCTTTCTGTCTCTATCGTATGTTTCTTTCTCACTTCCCTTACTATCTTTCTTTGTTTACACTTTCTTTCTATCCTTCATTCCCTTTTCTTTTCTTTGTTGCTTTTTTGTATAGTCAGCATCGTTGTTTTACTCACTCTCTCTCTCTCTCTGACTGTAATTCTAGTCCTCTCTTGCTTCTCTAGTGTTCTCTTTGTCCTGCCGTGTATGCCTGAAAGGGGCTTGTTAGGCACGCATGGCGGGCTTGCGGTTATCTTAATTGTGTAAGGGCGCATTCAAATACGCAATCAAGTGTTCCCTATCTGTCCTTACCTTTTTCTGTCTCTATACATAAATACATGCCTCTTTGTCAGTTGAGTTTCTCTTCCTTTTTTTTTCTCCAGCAGGTTTTTTTTCCTCAGTTTAAGTGAGCTGCCGCTCCGAAGTGAAATCAGTGTAAGCGCTAAAGCTTTTTGGTTCGTTATGTTGAAATAGTTAATTTGACTGATATTTTTAAAAATTCACGAACCGTCAGTATGCTATGCTGGTATATTATTATTTTTCTTCTTTTCGGGGGCGAACTTTTCACGGAAGTTACGCAAACCTTGTGTTATACGCCGTTACGATAACATCATTAAAGTAGGTATGGGGTAGGCAGTGATTATATTAGGTCTTGTGTAACAGCTAGCGGCAACTTATTCCATGTTGCGAAACCTCTGCACAACTTTAATGTGCGATATTTTAAGTAAACCTATTCTTTACAAAAAAGGTAGGTAAAACGTGACAATACAGACCTTTAGCACACGCACCGTGTCTCACTACGCGTACGTGAAAATCGGGAAAGCAGATTGAGAAAACTATAAAAATAATGAAACTAGTTTCTAAAAATAGACGCCACAGACGTTCGCGTCATACTCACGTGTTGCTGCTTAAAGTCTGTATTATTTCAAATGAGTCTTGTCGATAGTGCAAGTAATTCAAAGCTTCTATCTATAGTTTAATCATATGACGCTTTCTTTCTGGGGCAATCTTGCGACAGGCATGGTAGAGAAAATTTTAGATTTAAAAACCAAGCTTTTTAACGATTGCTTGTGATGATTAAACGAAAATCTATAAATCATGTTCACTCTGACCGCCGGCCAAATATGTGAGCACTTGTGTATATGTAATAACCAATTCGTTTAACTGTGATTTCGTCTGGGTTGTTTCTTTGGGTGGGCTTAACAATAAATATCACACTCATTTTTCGGTATCCTTGTCTTCTTCTTCTTCTTCTTCT
>BMAT01008986.1:164221-178515 GCA_019649035.1 Elysia marginata
TGATGATGATGATGATGATGACGATGATGATGATGATGATGATGACGGCGAAAATAATTGTAATAATATTAATAATAATATAATTCTTATCACTAATAATAATAATGATCATGTAAACAATAATAATAATATTAATGATAATGATAATAATAAAAATAATAATAATAATAATAATAATAATAATAATAATAATAATAATAATAATAATAATAATACATCATACGCTGTAGCATTCTCACAAAAGGAGTCAACACAGGCTAATCTGCAACTTAAAATAGATGTGTATGTCCTGACTTTATTTAAGAAGTATACTTAAAAATCTTTCGTGCAGTGGAAAAAAAGAACTAGGCCTATTTAATACATGCATCATAATACATTATCATGATTTTAACCTGAGGTATTGCATTGAAGGTTAGGCGTCAAAGAGACCCAATCCCAAAAATAAGAAGAAAAATGCATCTAAAGATTTTATCTAAGCAAATCACCACAGATTCCTCTAGTTGAATGTCTTATTCGCAGCCTCTGTTTCCTGTACAATAAATTACATTGTACATTTTCAATGTAAACAAAGAAAATTTAAAGTAGCCTAATATTAACTTTTGAATATGAAAAAATCAATTTTCTCAAATCGAATATCAATGCAAGTAGTTTCATTCTGGGTGATCGCTATTTGACATTCTTTTTCACAAAAAGTGAAAATCTCTGGACAAAAATTGGAAGCAAAATATAAAATTTGATGTGCATTAACCCAACTACCTTAGTGCGTATTAAATAATTTGAGAACTTTTTGTTGGTGCTGTGGGCGTAAATTTTAATATGTAGTTAACTACACGTAATATATTTATATCTAAAAACCATATGATTTCCAACTACTCCACCCATGTCTGTCTCATCCTTCTCCTGTTTCTCCTCTTATGAATGCATATTCTCTATTCTCCCCTTGCCATACTCACTGTTTGTCTGTGTGTCTGTATGCAAAAAGCATGCAAGAGAAGTATGTGAATTAGTATCTCTCCTGTAAGGAATAGAGGGAGGAGCAGGCTCTGAGAAGACATCGAAGAGACGTGTATGAGAGGGAAATGACAATGATGGGAAAAGGATGGGGTCAGCTTGAGAAGCTTGCCATTAACCGGAGCTGCGGATGTCATTTGCTTGTCCGTGACCTATAGTCTACCCTGCCTAGGGTGAAGAGCATTGATGATGATGATGATGATGATGATGATGATGATGATGATGATGATGATGATGATGATGGTGATGATGATGATGATGATGATAATTATGAAGTGAATAAGTAATTTCAAGATCGCCGATTTGCAATAAACATGGTGCAAAAACCATAATTATTATCATCTTTTTAGAGGGTTGGCATATTAAGCTTAATATGCCGTATGGAATTGACAACAGAGCGATTCGATCGATTTTTTTACTTGCTGAAATGAGAAAAACGAAAAAGAAACAAGGCCTTCAGAATCCGAGTCAATGTGATCACTAAGTGTGCTTTAAACTATATTAAGTCTACGCTGTAGAATTTATGAGCACCACATAGACGAAATTTCGACGCCCGCTTATTCTAAGATGTACAGGTAGCAATTACTGTTCTCCAGCTTTCCTGACCCAAGAAATACCGACAGTTATAGTAATAAAATGTTCGTCCCACGTGTAAAAACTGCTTATTATTAGCAAAGATCATCTACATCTTCTTTGGGATAATTTGGTTGCTTTTTTTAAAAAAAAACATCCTCTCTTAACCCACTATGGCGTTGGCCAACGCATGGTAGAAGAAACAAAAAGTGAGAGGAATTGTAGATACAACGATAAATTTATGTCTATTGTACTGTAGAAGAATAACATCACTTGGCATTTTGTGAGAAACGCGATTACTGGTAATTTCCTTTTGTTTGATGGTTTCATGCAATTTTGCTTCGTGATGAACCTTAGAATTCCACTATTATGAATTTTTGGTCTTTGTGAGGGTACAGGCGATGGTTCACAGAAATTAAATATTTTTGTGTATGCCATCTACATATTTTTATTAATAGATAGTGCGATAGAGGAGGACTGCAGCTAAAAAAGTGCTATTATATCCTCAGTCAAACGACCAACTGCAGTTGAAATGCAGTGAAACTGGAGCCTAGCTGCAGTTAAAAACCTGTACGTGAAATAGGCCTATCAGACGAACTGGTGGGCTAACTGGACATGTAACTAGCCAATTGTCTGCTGTAAACGTACCCACGCTGCCTAAGGGCGGTTAAATGTCATATACGAAATGAAATCACACTAATACTCCAAATTGATAACATGGCCAATGTAATTGTACGTAGTTATCATGTGGGTAGCTTTATAAACTCGTGGCAACTGCAACAAACAAGCAAGCCAAGCATATTAAGTAAAGCTCTCTGTCTATGCTTTGTGATTACCAGGAAAACGCCCTCGCCTGTTTAGCAGTATCAGTTTTGAGAAACGTGAGTTTGGTTTTAATGTCCCAATACGTGTCTTTATACTGTAGCCTGTTTTGGTTGAAAAAAATTGACATCTCTTTTTTGACAAGTTTAAATTTGAAAGATCGCACGAAAAATTTTAAGAGGACCAATTACATAGAAATTATTATTTTAATATTTATGATAAAAATATTTTCGTTTGTAATTCTACGGTGGATCATGGTTTTACCTATTTCTGCTCCATTTTATGTTCAACATTTTTACCTGCAATATTTTAAGTAGGACGTTTAAGTTAAATTGTGTGCTTTGATCGGGCGTATGGTGTATAAATCTTGACATAAAGTTTCAAGTTCACATTTTGTTTTTTAAAGATCATGTGATTAAAAGATTTAATCCTTAATGGGACTGTAAATGAGTGTATGTGGGGAAGATTGTTTCAAAATGCTTTGGACTTTCATCGTGATCCATATCAAGCATGGCATTGGTTTTGTCCATTTTAACACGATGTGGCTAACAGAGATTCATTTATGGTTTTCAACCAAGAGCTACATGTATGTATTTGACAGTAATTAGTATCTACTTATTACTTTTCTTTTCGTTATATTTACTGTGTACTTCACTATTGTTGCAATTTCACTCACAGTGTTCGAATTTTGCTCGCAAAGTTGCAGAGTGCGCTTGCTTAACTGCAAGATATCTGTATCAGATTTATCAACAAACACAATAACTTTGTTAGAAAATCAAAACCAAAACCTAGTTTGTTTTTCTTTTTATATCAAATATTTTTAACGATAATCGTACTTTACACGTCTCTAGTTTTAAAACAAAGGTTTTGATATTTTCAAATTCAAAACAGAACGCCAAAGTATCCTACAAAGTCAATTCAGTTTGCTTTTGTTTGACTAGGCCTAGATCTAGTATTACGTGTGAATGCAATAGCTTCCCCAGAACGTACCTTTATTTAATTTATTTCATGGCAAAATGACGTACTGTACGATACCAAGTTTTTACGCTATCATGTACCCCAAGTACGAGAAAAAGATGCAGTACATGTATCTGAAAACACCGCGTATTTCATAGTATATTTTACCCAGAGAGATTCAATAAGCCTCACCTTAGCCCACGCGACAAGAGGCACTATGTCAATGTTACAGCAAAACAAGGAAATAAGTTATTCTCAGGGAATCCCTGAAAATTCAGTCATTCCCTATTAGTATTTCCTGTTTTGATCGGGCATTTTCAGGAATACTGAAAATTTTAGGCATTCTTGGAGAATGGCTGAAAATGAAAGAATCTGATTTCCAGCCTTGCCTGGCCTCGCCCGTGTTGGTACGGGGCCCTCGGTCGGAGGAGAGTAAAGAATGATACCCACCGTATGCCTATCTCGCGTGAAACAGTAAACGGCTGCTAAGGACAGGCACTTTCCTTCTCGCTTTGTCTTCTCTCCATCTTCCTGTCGTGCTTCTGTCGTCCTGTCTGACTCTTCTATCCCTCTAAATCTACTTTTTTCCGACTATTGGGCACCTTGTTGGCCGTGAACCGTGAGCGTCAGGGCAGAGGTCCTGGTGGTCGAGGTGGGTTTACCTGCGGGCAATGGTCGGGCGCCCATCAACATGCCACTGGCACCGTCTTTACAACCGTAGGCGGGAGGGCAGTGTGGCCCATACTGTTCAATCGGCTGGTCACTAGTGAGTAGTGGGCTTGCTTCTTGAGTTCTTCCTCCTCGAGGTAGCCCTGATGCGGCAGCAATGTCGCTGGTGACCATTCGTCCCCTTGTTGGGCTCGGTGGCAGGTGGGGCGACTCGGGAGCAGAAAACAATTACATGTATCAATACATGGAAAAATTAAACCTAAAACAACAAGAAAAGACAGCAAGAATTGCGTTGGGTGGTAATAGGGGGGGCTGAGAATATTTTCTCACCCCTTACTCCCCAACGCATATTTCTAAATATAGAGTTTGTGGAAGGGAGGGGGGGCTCGTTCTCTGACCTGATTTGAACGTAACATCTAGATGTGGACACCTCTTATTACCTACCTCCTTGTATTGCAGATTCATCAAAATTAAGGCTAAACTGGTGAATGGGTATCAAATCATGTAGTTTTGCAAAGTCAGGATAATTAAACGTCATCTCCGTGCGGACTTTAAGGTTTTATATCCATTAATTTAATTTAAAGCCATGCTACAGACGATCAGAAGTGCTGCTTGTTAAAATGTCCGCAAAATTGAAGGTCTTAGTTAAACATCCTACCTAAGTCCAAAAAGTCCATTTCGAGAAAAAGTTAATTATTGAACTTCGGATCTATGTGCCTCTGAATACATGAATTCCTAATGAAAAGCAGGATAACTAAAAGAATATAAATCGTACATGTTCCAAACTTTCAGGCCTTGGATTTCAACCGTAGAATAGTACGTGGTGTATACTCGATTTTGGCTTAAAAGGGACTTTGGCACGATGTTAAACTGAGCCCGTTAGTTTAAAGCACTGCAGCCCATAATACAAAATACAGTGGAATCCACTTAAAGTCAACACCTTTAAGGAAAACTCTTGCTTAAAGTCAACTCTGTTTTGCAGTCCTATTTTGTATTTCTTTATATCTTTGTAATGGTTAAAGTCAACTCTTGCTTAAAATCAACACATCTTTTTGGTCCCGAGGCTTTGACTTTATCAGGATTCCACTGTATGATGAAAGCCTGTCTTGCACTGCCAGGATGTAAGGGAAAATCGGTTTCCTTTGTGATAATACATGTAATAACAACAGCTGAGCCTGAACCATTTCAAAAGTTGTCAAAACAAAAACAAAAAACCCTTAGTCTTCTTTTTACTTTTTCCTCCCACTTCTCCTCTTTTGCCTCGTTCTCCTTTTCCGTCTCCACTCTCCGTTTTTCTATAATTGAAGAAGGCGAATCTAAATTTTATAGGTTATATATTTGGCAACAACGATTATTTATCGCTCTTTTTCATGTCCACAGCCTTCAGTATAGATAAGATCTACTCTTTGTCGAGATTGTTTTGGTAGATACAGTGTATTGTGCATACAACTCTAGTTACGAGATGATGAAGCGGCTTCTGGCATTTTTGGCTCTGGCCCTCGTCGCAGCGTCCCTATCTGATGGTAGAATAATCAAGAGAGAAGTTGAGTATAGTCTAACTCACTGTCGGGAAATAATAGCCTGGACGTGCATCTTGCCTCACATCGCGAGCTTCCACGAATACGATCTGAGTTCCTTGAATGGTGTAGTGGCTCTGGTGCGCAACCGTGAAAAACTAGTAGACTTTGCTTTCGCTGTCCATAGGGCTGTGGCATGCGCTGAGACAGAGCGGAACAGGCCTATTTGTGTTGGAGTAAGCGAAGAAGACATCAGTCTCCCGACTATGCGATTTGTCGCCGAATATCTGTCATCTCCATCACGGCTGGACCTTGTGCATGAAGCTGCCTACTCTCCATGCCTCACGAACAGCACCAAACTGGACCAGTTGGGACAAAAGAGCGCTTATTGCCTTGCAACTTCAATGCAGACTGGGATGGGGAGTTCTGACATGTGTGCAGGCATTCAGGCCCTGAGGACATGCTCAATCAATACTGGAACTTCCGTCTGCGGAGCAGAAATGGGAGCTCTCTTTCAAAATCTCTGGGCATATACCAGTCAACCGGAGCTAGATGCAAGCGCACTGTTCAGCATCATTCCAGACGAGAACATCGCATCGTTTGTGATGAACTGTAACAAGCAAAATCCTACTTCTGTCAAACGCTCTTTCAACAAAAGAGCTTTGAGGTTTCTCGAACAATCTATGTTGTTCCTTAGAAGCGAGTAAACGCAATAAGACCAGGCTTTAAGATACAAGTTTGTCAAGAATGAAAAAAGTCTAACATGAAAATCTTTTATTTGTGTTCGGATTGCGCTCATTATCGTTTTGGTTTTGATTTTTTTTTTAGTTGTATTCCTTGCTCTATATTTTGTATTTTAAATCGCACTCAGTATACAGTGTGAAACTCTGCAATGTTTCAGTTCAAATGCTAGTACAGTATCAATAATTATACATGTATATCTTGCATCTTTTCTGTTCATACGATACTTCATTCTGCTTCAGCAGCACAGAAATAGCCATGTTTTCGTCTATTCTATACAGGCATTTTTTTTCTTTTGATTCCAAATGGGTTGATGCATTTTTAAAGTTTTTTTACTGACACAAAGTCAAACATACTAGGACAATGTTGCATTGTGGGCAATAAGTGATCAATGAAATTGAATAACATTTATACTGCGACTTTGAAAATATGTTTGAATCATAACAATTTTCCTTTTTGGCTTTTGGCAGCCATTTTGAGTCACAGAATGATAAGACTTAACACTATTTTTCGCCTTAAGTATCAAACTGATAGAAAACAATAAAACAGATACATGTATGTAGGTAGATAAAACAGGGGATATTGACTCTTGTATAAGAAAAGGAAGATATGGGGAAAAATGCAAAGCTGCTTTGCCACTTCAGTCTAAGTTGCATAAAACTAAAGGTAGAGTAGTTGGCCTACTACACTTGCCCACCATTCTTTATTATTAAAAACAATCACCAACAGGATTTCTTTAAAGAAAAGTTATACTCTTTAAAAACACAGAAACTGAAGGCAAGAAAATTACACATTTTATTGCGCATTAAGAAATGAACCTATAAACCAAAGAAAACCAGGGCATTCATTCGTTAGAGAAAAAAAGATATGTAAAAGAATTCAAAAGAAAGAATAATGACACGTAAATTATAATATCATGTACAAGTTTGTACCATTTACTATATACAGTGGAAACCTCATAATTCAAATCCCATGGGAATGAAAAAAAAACTTCAGTTTAAGAGGATTTGAAGTATACCCAATGGACCAGGTTTATTTACTAAGCCACTTTTCAGTTCTATAGCACCTTCCCCTCTCAATCCACCCTTGCGTAATATGCAGAAACAAGCTTTTTATACATGGGTATAGACACCTCAGTGTGGCTTCTTGGATGGCAACTTTGTGCAGTAAGTGTTTATAATAAAACTGTCATCCTTTGGAGAAGTAAAGTTGCTTGGGATTAATTTAAAATGAAAACTTTCTGTAAGCCTCAATACAAACTTCAAATTAAGAGAATTGGACTTTATGAACTTCGAATTATAGTTTCAAATCTAGCAAACCCAAAGAGGAAAAACAAACCCTCACACGTAGAAAATTTTGAATTATAAGACATTCAGATTATCAGATTTTGATTTCGGACGTTTCCACTGTACAGTAAAGTCCACTTAACTTGAACTCTGATAACTTAAATACAGTGGAATCCTGATAAAGCCAACACCTTGGGACTGAAAAAATGTGTTGACTTTAAAAGTTTAAGCAAGAGTTGACTTTAACTATCAAAAATACAATTATAAAGAAATACAAAACAGGTCTGCGAAACAGAGTTAACTTTAAGCAAAAGTTTCCCTTAAAGGTGTTGACTTTAAGTTGGATTCCACAGTATATAGATATCTCGAATCTGTTTCAGGATCCAAACTAGAATTTTTTTAAATGTTTGTCAACTATGATTGTCTATCCTTAACCAGATATTCTGATATTTTGAACTGACTTTCCTGTTCCCAGGCACATTGACTTCATTAGACTGCACTGTACCTGTATTAGTTCAGAAGATCAAGAATAAGAAAACATTATCTTTCAAATTCAAGTTTCAGGTAGAAAAAAAATTGTAGAAAAGTTTTAACTAAAACAATATGTTTCAAAAGTTGTACTCTTGAAAAAGTGCGCTGCTGGTTGAAAGCATAAAATGTTGAATTGCGTATATAAATTTATATATGTATATGTAAATCAATCTTTTATTCTGCTAAAAAGGACATAAAAATTTGATAAATACTTCTACGTTTTTAACCCTAATTAAGTATGTATATATGAAAATTTTCTAGAATTACTTTGTTTTAAGAAAGTAACATAAATCATAGATTTAAAAGTAAATGTACCCAGCATGCACAACAGTGCACATAAACATGAAAAAAGTGCTTATCAACATTGATAGCCATAACAAAACAAAAAAAAAAAAAACCAAAAAACAATTTTGTGATACAGAATTTATCATAAGATGAAAAACATTATTGTAAAATGCATCTCCTTTGTGGATTTAAAAGAAAATCATTTCATCCCATCTTTACTTCTATTTACTTATATTGTTAGTTGCTCACAGTAAAAGTTTTAAAAAAAAATTATCACCGAATGGTCTTTACAGACTCATTTGCCTTGATAATTATTTATTTGAAAACAGGTAGCCCATTAGAAAGGTTACACTAAGACTGAAAGGAAACATTTAAAAGATATTTGAATCAATTTTGAAGCTGCTGTAGATTGGCAAGATTATCAATCATCTTGTTGAGAGGTATATATCATCATGTTATCTTTCAAAACAATGAGGTGAAACAGAGATGAAACCTACAAAACTCTTGTTCAACCCTTCTCCAAACATAATATTTGTGTGTTATTATGACCGTAATAGAAATTTCAGTTTATCAACTGTAAAGAAACAATTTTGAGTTTTTGTCATTGCTAAGTTAAATGGCTCACACAAAAAAAAATTGTGAAAATGCCCTAATTATAAGTAGATCACTCTCTCCTTTTTCAAAACACTTTTTAAAGTCAACACAGGAGCTAACATCTTTTCACAAAATTTTGATAATTTCATGAAATTTCTAAGCTTAGGAAGCTCAGCAAAATGTGCTGTTCATATGTAATACTAACACCTTGCAATCTAAAATTTGGGAAAGTCTGACTCATTTGGACTAGTTGCATACGAGACATATAATGACAAGAAAAACATCTAACATAAAATGGTACCACCCCATTAGTTTTTCAGGACAATTAGTTATCAGAAAATTTTTAAAAAAAATAATGAGATACAGTCAAAACCTCGTATTTCGAATCCCTTGATAATAAAGAAAATTTTCAGATTAATCTTTCTGTAGGCCTCACTGCTAACTTTGAATAAAGAGAATTGAACCTGGTGAGCTTTGAATTATGAGTTCAAGTTTAACAATGCCAAAAAGGTAAAAGAAACCTTACATGTAAAAAACTTCAAATTATAAGACATTTGAATTATCAGACTTTGGTTTAGGAGGTTTCCACTCTACCAAGATATTACTTTAAATGGAACACGCAGAAAAGAAAAAAAAAATATTGTTATCTCTGTTATTATTATCCTTTTCAAATCTATGAGCTTTTTTTTATTCCACAAGAATATTAAGCCAATTCCTTGGTGACTGTATGCTGATTTTGATTGTGAAACAGCTCTTTCCTTTCATCTCTTTGTGACATATGATGTACAGAGTGAATCCTATTATTCTGGTAAAAAATGCCGACCCCAAGTACATTGGACGTCCTAAAATCAGCTGATTTTGCCATTCCCCATGATGTACAATACACATATTTTTCACTGGGTAAACTTAAAGAGAGATTTGAAAAAGAGTTATTTCAAATAAGATTTCATATGAGTTTGGTGATGTCGAAATTTGTACTAATCATACCACACTTTGACAAAAGAAAACTCTGATGTGGCATTTGAAAATTCCTGCGTCGTGAAGGGCTATTGTGAGATTACTGACGAACTATTAGCCATGGCTGAGGTAAGATGGTTGGTTGTTTGAATTTTAACATCTTTTTTCAATTACAAGGTTATATAAGAGACGGCACTTGGGACAATTGAAAGGATGTAAGGAGCGCTTGCATACACCACACCCAGTCACATTATCCTGACACATGGCTGACCAGACTTAGCACTAAATCTATAATGCCAGACACTAGGCGGATCAGCTGCTAATACCAATTTTAAAGGTCTTGGTTTGACTTGGACGGGGATCGAACCATGCACCTCTTGATCTCTGAGCGAGTGTCTTACCGCTAGGCCACAGAGCCCGTCATGGCTGAGGTAAAGCAGATGAGGCAAACAGAGATTTTTTAAAAGTTTTTCTACTGGGTCAAACCATACCATTACCAAGTGGTATGTCAGAAAAAAAGTTCATGTGTGCAATACCAGAACAGGCTGGGAAAAAATCTTTAAAATGTCTGTTCTAGATTGTTTAAATCTTTTTTTTCCTTAAGAAAAGGTACAAAACATACAGTTTGCAAATCAGACAGGGTGCACACCTATCAAGCATAAGCACAGCTAGCAGCTTTTAACTCAAGGCGAACATATTAATAGGACTTACCAATATTATAGATATATTGCCTAAAAAATTTACATCCTAAATGAGATTTAACATAGATTTTGTTGATTTAAAATTAATAAATAAAAACAAAACATTATTTTCCAATTCCTGCAAAATTACACTGGCTTCCAATTGTTGACATCATGTTTACCTTCAAAACTTTTCTCTGAAGATGCAAATATAAAAATATTACATTTTTTTTAAATAAGAGAAATGATAGAAACTCACATCACAAATTCTTAGTTACTATAAAGGCTAAAAAGGGCAGAAATTTAGGGAAATAGTGAGACCAAGTAAGATGATGAAAATACTAGAGTATGCAAAATATACTTTTTTAGAAAACATGTCAGCCAGGCAACATTGGTAAAGAATTTCTGTTTACATTTGATCAGAACAAAATAAATCCATTTCATCAACGGTAAAACAAAAATAAAACCATTACCAACTTGTTGAACTCTGCTTTACTCCGCAATGTAGACAAATTAAGTACATCAATTTGGAAAGACAATGGTAAAAAAAGCAAATATACTCTGTCCTTCCAGTCTTCTAATTAAAATTACTCAGGTCCAAAAAATGCTAAACACCAAAACTTAACATAAAATTATAAACATATCAACAGCATAGATCAATCATTCTGGGGAGCACCAATCAAAGTTTATCGATAATGCCCTCTCATTTTGCAAAACACTACAGGCAAAATAAACACAGTGCAGTTTAAGCAGTTACAGTAAAATAGCAATACTTGAGGTTGTCCTTGGAAAATTTTCCTTGGCATATTCAAAATAGGATGCATTAGAGCAAATCTCAGTTGTTAAAATATAGCATGACATACCTTCCTCATTCCAGAGAAAAAAAATAAGTTTTATGTTCTGAAATAAATAAAATTTTAAAAAACATATTCAGTACAGGCAGAAGAGATTCATAGCAATAACACATCACAGGAACGCCTCTCAGTGTTTATAATATAAAAAATTATATTCTTTGTGAAAGTCTACATTTTCATACAGGGAAACTGTTGTTTTAGTTTTTTTGTGGTTATTATAGTAAAATTAGGATTCACCGATTTAAACCAGCCCAAACCAGCAAAAAGCAGACTTAAAGAATATGATTTATCCTGGCCAAAACCGGATGTATTTGAAACCTTTGTTACTGTTCAAAACAGCCTTAACCAACAGTGATACTTTTAGTGGAACAACCTACTAAGTACTATATTATTAGATGTTTTCAGGAAATCGCCCTGTTCTGTTCTTTATATAGATTTCAACTTCATCAAGAGATACTTTTTTATTTCCACAACTAAAATGCATGGTAGGGGTGGTTTGTTGACAGGAATCTGAACCGTAGAAACAAAATGGTGGCCATAACAAGTAATTCTTAAGGAATTAAAGTACCAAGCTAAAATATACCAGCATCTTTTTCATGCTGACCTTCTACTTCTAGTTTTAGTTTTGTAAAGCCAATTTACAGTTTCTAAGACTATAATGGTAGCATGGCATAAGCTTAATTTCAGTATAAGCTGTTGACTAACACTGCTGAGGTATTACACATTATAACTTTTCAATATTATTTCCATTTCCTTTACGACAATATTTCAAAAAAATAATATTATCAGTGAACGTACAAATGCTAACAGTAGGAATACATGCTCAAAAACAGATCTTGCACCAACCACATTGCTAGCCTATCATTAATAAAGGAAAAGAGTCTTGAGGTGAGCTTTCCACTGCGTGGCACCTTATTTGAATTGTGAGCACATATTCCTAAACCATGGCAAAGATGTTCTGTGGAATCTACACATAAGATAAGCAGTGTGAGAAAGATCAACTCCTTTCACAACTGCTCATGCTAGTCAAACATTGCATATTTAAAAATAACAACAGATCTGCCTGCTATCAGTGTCAACAGTTATTATTCCTACTTGTTACTGACTGGAAAATGAGAATTACAGCAAAAGCAGAGAGAAAACCATCATTAAATAAGTAACCACTTTTCAGATGATCGCCCACAACCTCAGATGTAAAACAACATAAAACTACTAGAACTACCAGCAGTTCCTGTTCCAGAAATCAGTTATTTTGGGGTACCAGACAGAGTGCTCCTGCAGTCAGTATCATTTAACAGGCAGACAAACCCACATACATCAAGGTGTTTGAACTGTCAGGTGCCAGAGCCAGTGGGCCTACCTTGAAACAGGCATTTGTTTAATCTACTCTGCTAGATCTTGTACTGGACAGCAGACTACACATTTTGTATAAAACTAGTGCTTTTAATGTTCCAAAGCGATAACACATACCTTTACTCTCACCTATATTCCTATTGTAGGCCCCAAGCTAGGCCATAATGCAAAAAAGAGTGGCACCATACAGGTTGATTATTGAGAGAAAAATCCTTTGGAATGGGGGGGGAGAGGTGGAGAGGTGCACTGTCGCCTATGGAAGATGCAAAAAGTGATATGTTTGTTTTGTCATGCACTGCCTTATCTATTATTCCGGCATTCACTGGCTATGAGACAGTTTGGCAATGGGGCAGTCCAAGACCATGCAATGTGCAGGCAACACAATCTAAGACTGATCATTGATTCACTCTTAATAACCAAAACATGGGAGGGATCCGTTATGGGTCGCCCGATCTCAAGGTGTGTGTCCGTACAGGCACAGACACTCTATCTAGCATTAAGTGGAGACTACATCAACCAGTACAGCAGTAGAGATTGATAACATAAAAACAAAGGCTATGAGGATGAACACCCTGCTTATGCATCTATCACATTATGTCAAAGCCCCACAGAGCATCTGTGATGGATTTTAGGCCCTACTGGTATATAAATATAATATAAAAACAAAGGCTATAAGGATGAAAACCCTGCTTATGCATCTATCACATTTTGTCACAGCGCCATAGAGCATCTGTGATGCTTTTTAGGTGCTACGGGTATATAAATATATTATTATTATTATCTGTAACAAAGCCCATCAAAGAAATTCAGTGATTTTTAAATCTAGAGAGTGTGGCAGACAAACAAAGGGATAACATGAAAACATGGCAAGGGTTGGCACGGCAAAAGGGGTATTCTTAATATCTTAAAAACATCTCAGCGTAACTGAGATAAGCATGCCATGGCAATTTTCATTTTTAAAATCAGGTCTTTAGTTCAGTCAGTTCAGCTCTCTAGGCGCACAGTAAATCTTTTGCAGCAAATAATACAAGCTCAATTTCAGATTGAGCTAAAGCCTATCTATTACCCACAACCAGGACAAATAAAACTAGTATCTTGCTTCAAACGGCAACTCTTGACTTACAACCCACGGGGGGAGGGGGGAGGGGGGAGGCTGACCCTGTAATAGTTGTTGAATAGACTTTGAATCTGTAACATGCTTTTTATGTAATTATTATGTAAGTGACCTAAAAGCTTATGGAATGACTGACAAAGTATGGCTTTGTTGGAGAATCAGATTTATAGCAAAATTGCACAACATTATGCTATGTATAGCACCATGTTACATCATTGTTTTATATTTTGCTACAATAAAAATGTAAAATTGCACTTTTTTAAAAAGATTCATTGAAATTTACTCAGATTTTAGTCTAGTAACTCTACACAAGAATGTCACCTAAGCAAGTCTTACACTCTGTGTAGATT
>BMAT01008988.1:37268-48111 GCA_019649035.1 Elysia marginata
TCAACTAAAACATCAAAACAGTAGCCCAATTTAGGCTGAGAACATAAAAAATCTAAATCTTAAAATAATAAACTTGACTGATACGACGCTGGTGCAATGAGGTTTAACAGGATGCGATCTTAGCAAGGTTGACATCGATCGGTGTAATAAAAAAGAGCTTTCTGAAAGGATGATTGATATGAACGGTATCAGGCTAAAAATGAGACATAGTATCCATTTTCGAAAGTTTTGAGTTTTATATCAAATCAACCCTTTTCTCACACCCTCTTTGAGTTATAGATATACTTTTCTTAAGAACAACCTTTTTTGAGGGTTTAATAGCCTATACACTAAGATATCAGTGCTAGAAAAAGCATCTACACAAAAGCCCTTTTTGTCAGCTTTGTTTTTAAAATGGCATTTGCTTCTTTCCGACCCAAAACCCTTTTTATATACACTTTATTAATCCCTTTCGGGAAATTTGGCTTCGTTACTCAGCGTAACTGTGTCGCCACAAGAGCAGCGCCACTAATGCCCCAACAGGCCAGTACATTTAAGGCCACTTTAAACCCATATGCAGGGTGTTGCAGGTGCATATCACAAATTCGAGAATTGCCTGTAGCTGGGTACCCATTTTACAGGTGGGTGAACTGGGAAAAGTTAGAGTAAAAATGCTTTCCCAAGGCAACTGCAATATGGCATGGTCGGGAAACCCTTTATATAGTACAAAGAGAATATGTCAGCCAAAATTAGTGTCGCGCTGAAGAAAATTATTAAGACAAAATGACGTCTCAGGCGTGGAAAACTTAATTTCGCGTTACACCAACCATCAAGTTTGTCATGAAAGCAAATGAAAAAAAAAATGGGCCAAAAGACTTAGCTTAAGACGCATATTATAAATAAATAGCTAAAATAGCCAAGGGCCTCTATGCCTTTTGTAGTAAGATTAGGATCGTTACTGAGATTGTAGCTCAATGCTCAATAAACATAAGATTTTTTAATGCATTTTGAGTAACATCTTTGGTAATTATCTATCATTGATATGCACATGCCGAGGAAATCTGAGTGAAATACTTTGTAAGCTTTTAGCCTTTGTTGCGCGTGAGCAAAAAGCTAATTAATTTTGCTCCTAGACGGCTTGTGGAAAAACGTTCGCTGCATACCCCCGAGGATACCTAAGAACAGGCGCTATTGTACGCTATTGCATAATATGAGCAATGAAGAAAAAATTGCTATGTATACATGGAAATGCTTGAAATGTCTGCCTTAAGTTTGATTCGAACCTGCGTCGGCACCCACTGTCTTGCCATTCACAGAAACATAGCTCATGCCATATCGATTTAACGCTCTTCAAATTATAAAAAAAATCATGGCGAATGTCTTCGCTTAGCCTCTCAAAACGACTTGCTTACTTAAACGTGAAGATCCAATCGCACCTCAAGCAAGCATTGAAGCCGATGGCGCATCAACATATTGCCATAGACGACAAAGAACAAACAATAACATTTTAAGGCATGCCTCCTGAAAGTTATAGATTAAGCGATCAGAATAAATAGTGGAGGCAACCACTGCGCAGTTATAAAATTGAAATAATTTAAAGTTATGAAGTTAGCAGTGGCGAAAAGTACGCTTTAAGTGAACTTGCCCGAAACGTCTGCCTTTAGTATGATTTGAATCTTCGATTGAGAGTTGCTGGGAAACCCCCCGCCTTGCAAAGCTCCTCTGGGCGACTTAATTACTTAAACGGAAAGATTTAAATCGCTCCAAAGGCTTTGCATGAAACTTATTTAGTTTGATCGCTATTGTTGAAGTAGCGCATGTACTTCAAGAATGACAGCATCCCATCGTAATGTCCCATTACTCTCTAGAATCTTGTTGTTAAAATTCGGTCTTAGATAAACGTGTTAGGCTGGAAAAGTTTTCTCCGGACCTGAAAAGTTTATGCACGTATCAAGTCTTTATGCGTCGTGTTATTTAGTTTCCTTTAGTATATCATTAACAAAATTTATATTGCGCTGGACGAGTCCACAATAAATCTTACTATGATATCAAAATTAGACATCAGTGAAAAAAAAATGACCCACCTAGACAAGTTTACTGCGGTAGTGTCTTAAGTATTTCGCTAGCCATTCTGCAAAGAAATGCATGTTTTAGGTACTGATGTTATCTCCTTAACGGGATTTTACGGGTTTTTTTTCTTTTCACATCTCTCTCTCTCTCTCTCTCTCTCTCTCTCTCTCTTTTCTCTCTTTCTCTCTCTGTACCTCTCTCTGTACCTCTCTCTCTCATTCTCTCATTCTCTCTTTATCTCTCTTTTTTTCTTTCTCTTCGTCTGTTTATCTATCTATATGCTTGTCTTTCTGAATATCTAGCTATGTGTGTATCTCTCTTTCTTTCTTTCTGCCAATATAATGTCCATTAAATCTTTTTTTCCTTCTACATAGTTCTTTTTAAATCGATCTTGTCCGTTTATTTTCTTGAAAAACCCCTTTATTTAGTTGATCCATCATTCTTTCGCCCTTTTTTTTCTATTTTTAGTTCACATAAAAGAATAGGTAAAGGCCCTATCCGATATGATTGTGTCGCAAAAAATCGAAAGCAAATTTTACATAAAAAAACTAACTTATCCCCATTAACCTTTTGTATCTGTATACCTAACTGTCTGTTTGTCTTCTACTACCATTTTTTTTTCTTTCTACCTGTCAAAATGTCTTTTTTTTTCTGTATGTACCATTTTGTGTACTTTTTTTTGCTCTCAATGTAAATTGCCTCTCATGGCCGTGAAGTGTAGACTCGCGTATTAATCAGCGCATGCAATTCGGAGTACACCACTGCCAACAATCTCAAAGTATGTACTTTTTTTTTTTGGAAGATCTGGTCGGGCGTTAGAGCAGTTGTCGAAGTTCTTAATGAAAATCCGCATCTTTTTTTTTATAGTTTTATCAGTTTGTACTCTGTTATTTCGAAACTAGATGCACTTTTGCCACTAATATTATTTGCCCAATTGCAACGACAGTCTAAAGTGAAAGGATTTCGCAACCTCCACTGTTTTGCTAACAAGTATTTTTTAAAGCAAAAACTGCTA
The DNA here is from genome assembly GCA_019649035.1 of Elysia marginata. Classification (NCBI taxonomy): domain Eukaryota; kingdom Metazoa; phylum Mollusca; class Gastropoda; family Plakobranchidae; genus Elysia; species Elysia marginata. The sequence goes on from BMAT01008988.1 coordinate 40,333, forward strand.
ATGTTTAAAAAATATAAATCACGTGACCAGGGTGAGTCGTACTTGGTATTCCAAGGTGTTGCTTTTGTCTGTTTGTTTTTATTATTATTATTATTATTATTATTATTATTAGTATTAGTAGTAGTAGTAGTAGTAGTAGTAGTAGTAGTAGTAGTATAGTAGTAGTAGTAGTAGTAGTAGTAGTAGTAGTAGTATTTGTAAAATGCAATATATGAGATCCCAAAGTAAAGAAACTTTGTAAATTTATGAAACTTTGTAGAAAGATATTCAAAAACAAAAGCTTTTAAAACTAGGAGAGGGAGAAGAACACGATCACTTTGAAAAGGCATTTTCTCAAAATTAAAGGATTTCCAACTTCCGATTCCTTTAACTAGGTCGTGAGTTATTTCTTCGACTTTTTGCTATAAACATAAATGGTGATCTGTTTTATTTTAGTCTAGAAACAATCTTTGCTTTTGCAACTGCTTGGCGTTAGTCTTGAATAATGACAACATTTAATATATTTTTTAGTTTTCTTTAAGTATTGTACATGTAAAAAATGTTTTTATCACTAATGCAGTAACTTTAATTCAAAGGCTGTCGTTACTCTAACGCAATGTAAATCTTGCTTAAAAAGCTGAGAAAAGGACAGAAAGTGTGGGGTTTATTGTTTTTATGGCTCTTGTCTGTTGAACTTACTTCTAACTGAAGTTAAATTTAGAACTAGATTGTGTGTGTGTGTGGGTTTTATCTTTTCAAAATAGATAGAATGCGTATTGCTCTCAAACCCTTCAAATATAAAAACGACTTAAACGCTTTTTTCCTTTTATAACATTCAGATTTGAAAGCGAATGCTTTGTTACGCAATTATTTTATCATGAGGTGAATGCAGAAAGTTTGCACCAACAATTTTATACAGTCAAGTTCATGGCATTTTACAGCTGTTTTTTTTATTTATTGACTAAAACAAAGTTTTAGATTATGTGTATATTTCCCCAAGCTTAATGTTGCAAACATTATTACAACCACTATACTTCCTATACAGTGCACTAGCGTAGACGTACATCCAATAAATAATGATTAAATCTCAGAAGGGTAATTTAAACTGCAAAATGCCCCCACTGTTGTCGATCGTAAGTGCTGCTCCCGTATTTCTCCGGTACAATATTAATGTAACCATTCTACATCGAGTCAAAACACTTGCATAATATGTGAAGAACTGTAGAGTAGCAACAGATGTTCAACAGTAAACCCCCTTATTGTTTAAGTACAAGTGAAAGCATTTCAGGCGTTTTTTTCCTGTTAAATCCTATCAAATGGTCGTTATTCCAATCGCCGTCGTAGTCGTTGTATAATTTATTAACACAAAAAGCAAAAACGTGTTTCTAATTTAAACCCAAATGAAATAGCTGTTAACATTCAAACAATATGAAAAAAGTTAATATTTCAAACAATACGGTCTTTCAGTTCAGTCATATGAACATGTAGAACTATATTAGATTTTTTTTAGTTGTTTTTTTTTAACTCATTGGAGACGCCCCGGACATATACGTCCGGTAGGTTTTTTGAGACCGTGAGTTGCACCGGACACAAGCTGGAGAGAGTTTCAAGAAGATGTTTGTAGCACAGGATGTAGACTACATCATAGTACATGTAAAAATACAAACACTTGCGATTATCAGAGTCCTTTGTTTGTCATAAGCGTTTCTCTTCAGCTCTTTAACCTACCGGATGTTACATGTTTTGGGCGTCTTCAATGAGTTAATGGCGTTACATCTTTTTTTTATGTATTGCAGCGGCCATGGCGCGCAAAGTGTACAACTGTATCTACTGTTGATATAAAAAAGGGTTGAATATAATCCAGAAAGGTGTGGTGCATCTATTAACAAACAACTATTATGCTGGTTTGTTTTTATATGAAAATAAGGCGAGTTTGCATAATTTCTTTTAAAAAGCAGAAATTAAGATTTTTAAAAACATTATTATAACGACGATTTTTGCTTTGAGTTTTCAACTCAGTCAGTTAAACCGGAATTTGGCTGAATTGCTGTACCATAATACTCTGTAACAGATGGTTCATACTGTACCCGACGCTAATCACTTTTTAAGCTCAGAATAATCTTCTCGCTTGCACCCTATACAATAGCGTTAGGGTTAATGGAATCTCGGGCCTGGCTTCAAAGTAACCCGTGGAGTCGCAGTGTCTCTGAATTGTATTTAAGGGGCCTCACCTGTTGGGCACGATGCGGGTGCGCCTAAATCTAGTAAAGCTCTGTGACGTCACTGAATATTTGTGAGATTGTGGGACGTTATCTACAGCATCTGCTGCCGCTCTTAGATCTAGGTGTTAACGATATTGGTCTCGTAGAACATTCCAAAGTGATGGTTTATTGAATTCACTTAGCCTACTGTGTTAACTCAACGAGTAAGGGTATTTAAATGCTGTTTTTCAGAAGTACTGCATTCTGATCAGAGATAAGCTGCGTTAGTCACTGAAAATATTTAACTTAAAAAGAGAGCTGAACAAATGTCTTGCAAACAGTCAAAATTATTCTTAATTCTAAATTGGAAATTAGTAAAATAATGGTGTCACGGAACAGGTTATTCATTCTACTTGCAAATACAACAAACAGAAAAGCTCTATCATTCTTCTGTCTGAAGTTATAGTCATTTATAGTCGGAATGTTTAGGGCTTGTGCAATATTAGAAAGGGGGGAAAATTACGTTTAAAGTGTAACTACTCTAGGTGTAAAGTTCTTATAGAACTTACCAATGGAAAAAGCCACATAAAACAAAAAATTCAAGATGATTCAGACGTGAAAATCGTTCAGAAAAGGCTTCAGCATCAGTGTCTAAAAAATGACATCTGAACATCGACTAAAGCTTGAAAGCCTATATTTTAAAAGCTAGGCTGTTTGGCTTACAATTCATTTCAATAGAAAGCGAGACAAACAAAAACGTTAGCTTTCTCTATGAAGATTTGAGAAATAAACAACAAAAAATTGACTCTGTTGGTTTAGGTAGAACGGCAAATCGTTTTCAACATCAGTCCCCCAAAAAAGAAGATTACGGTCTTCCACCTCCTACTGCACTTAAGACTTTAAATCTCTATTCCGTCAGAACAATGCACACCAGTGAAAATTCAACTCACATTTCCGAGCTTTTTTGTAAGGCTGCTTACCAGGCGCTAGAGTATTTTAAGCACTGCATATAAACAGAAACCCATTTTATGTGCGGGTTGACGCAGGCAAAAGTGGGTAAACTGCTTTGCTTTGGAATTAAGCCCGCGACACCTGGACCAAAGATGTACAGAGCTAAGGAAAATAATCCTCCGTTACAAACAAAAAGTTCTATTTTATATCTATGACCGTCTCTGTGGCCTAGCGGTAAGACAGTCGCTCAGAGATCTGGAAGTGCGTGGTTCGATCCCTAGCCGAGTCAAACCAAGGACTTTAAAATTGGTATTGGCAGCTGATCCGCTTAGTGTCTGGCATTATGTGTTTAGTGTTAAGTCTGGTCGGCCCGGTGTCAGGATAATGTGACTGGGTGTGGTGTACGCAAGCGCTCCTTACATCACAGTATGGCAGCACGATTTCAATTGTCCAAAGTGCCGTCTATAAGATAACGTCAAAGTTGACTGGGACGTTAAAAAAACAATTAAGTATAAACCTGAACTATTTTAAAAGCCAGCATGAATGCAAAAAACTACTTCATGAAATCAGTCTCAGTCCATTTTATCAGTTTCTATGAGCTTGAATATTCGATTCATGGATGCTAGCAAATGTCTGCAAATAACAAAATCTCTTTGAGTAAAATATATTATCTTTGTCTGATTTCTTTTATTTTAATACAAAGATATCTGAAACTCTGATTTAGATTGACAGTATCGATATGCTGCAGTGCTTAGCCCAAAAACAAACATTAACCAGCGATTACAGAAAAGTATAGTTTTATTGTACAGGGCTACTTACAACTTAGATTACGCTTCTAATTAGAGGGGCAGCTTGGCGGGATGATTAACGCGTCGGACTTGAGATCTGGAGATCGCGGGTTCGATTACCGACCATGCCATGTTGCAATTACCTTGGGAAAGCAATTTACAATTTTCCCCAGTCCACCCACCTGCAAAATGGGTACCCAGCTACAGGCTTCAAATATACTGGTCTGCTGGGGCATTAAAGGCGCTGCTCTTTGGCGACACAGTTATTCTGAGTAACGAAGACAAATTTTCCGAAAGGTATTAATATAGTGTGTAAAAATTACAAAAAAATAATTCCTGACTATCTAATCTTGGTATCGCCGGTACAAAAGTAATGATCGACCACACTGGGATTTTTAAACTAACAAGACACTATTGGTAACTTGAAAGCTTGTTGAACGCCAATCTATCTTTCGAAAAAAGTCTAAAACCTTGATTGATGACAAGGTATAGTGTTCTTGTTGGTTTAAAAAGGGCACTAGAATTTTTGTTCGTGTGTCCCAATTTTTTCAAAGCTTTGGTTGTAAATTGTGTATTACCGTTTTTAAACACATGGCAAGGAAATTGAGGCTGTATACATTGCGGTAAGGTGGTATTGAACACCCCACATTAGAGTCTTAACGTTAACAGTTCAATTCTTCTTTGTTTGAAGGATGAATGTGGTGGGTTTTTTTAAATTTTCTTTCCATGTAGTCAGACTTCAAGGTTTTCTATTCCAGAGTGAAAAGCAGTTTTCTTTAAACTTGAATCAACCCAGTTATGGCAGTGTTATTTAAAAAAATTACGTTGCCTGTCTGGAGCAGTGTGTAGTGATCTTGACTGCACTCAGGGCTGGTGTCATTTTAGTCTTTCACTGTGTGTTTAGGTGAGAGACGGAGACAATGACAGAAAGAGAGAGAGAGAGAGGGGCAGAGAGAGACCGAGACAAAGATAGATAAAGAGAGAGAGAAAGAGAGAGAGAGGGAGAGAAAGAGAGAAAGAGAGAGAGAGAGAGAGAGAGAGAGAGAGAGAGAGAGAGAGAGACAGAGACAGAGACAAAGAGAAACGTGAGAACCACCGACGCTACGAAAAAAAGAGATGAATTTTGGAAAGAGAGATTTGTGGAAAGATCAAAATTACACCAGAGTTGCTTGGAATGGCTTGAGCGGGAAAATCTATGCTTCAGTTTCTGTATTAATAAAATACTCTACTCTTTGTGTTTAAGAAATTACACAATTATAAAAGAGGTGGATGGGTTTTTTTTTTCAAATTTCAAATTCTATTATTACGTTTTCTGGATTTGTATAAAAAACAAAATATCACTTACGATTGTGATTTCCATTTCGCTGAGCCTTAGGGCTGAAAAAGTATAGTTTAAAAATGTACTTTCAAGAATAGTGCAGTGTTATAAATTTCACACAATTTTACAACTGAATTCTCATTGATTCAGCTGTTGATCTCGTTGCCCTGTTACAGGTCTCTTAATTAAAAAGGAATGCGTTTTTGAGTTCCATCTTTTGGGACAAAGATCTAATTTAATATACCCAAAAATCCCAAGTTACTCCAAACCGTTTAATAAAGCGCTTCCTTTTGTACAGTTTTTTTTCTTTAATTTTGTACACGCACCTTTTGTTTTTCTTCTGTTCGTTTTGATATGTTAATGGATTATGTTTTGTACAAAATTGTCATTATGTCAGCATTGTTTGTTTGGGTAGATATACTGATGTAAAGAGCTTCGAGCCTACATGTAGGAAGAGGCGCTAGGAAATAATTTCATTATTATTATTATTACTATCATTTTTACAGTTCTAAATTGACAACTAATTTGACGGAGATTAGCGCAACGAAACGCTGCTATTATGAATGTTTTACTCGTTGAATCCATCGTTAGAAATATTTTTTGTTCTGTTCAAATTCATAGGACCACTTTCTTCGTGTTACTCGTCTCAACCGTTTAAGTAAAAAAAAATGGAAAAACGTCATTCCATATTGCTATGAGGTCAAGCATGATATTGATAAAACAATAATGATTGCAATAGTTACTTAAATATACTGAACTTGGTTTTTAAAAAATACACTTTGAATTTGATAGGCTTTTTAGTAGAGACATGCGATACTTATCACTTAATGTTTGGCGTGCAATTGTCTAACCCTAGCCCTAAGACCTCTTCTTTAAAGGTATAAATTGGCATGTTTACAGGTTTGTCTACTTGGCCTCTATATCTTTACGCGCATAATTTAAAAACAATTCTTTTTGCACTTCAAGAAAGAGGAGTAGTGATATCAATGAAGCAGAAAGAGAAAGAGAGAGATAGAGAGAGGGGGAGGGAGAGATAAAGACAGAGAGAAAGACAGACATATTAGTGCAGGATGCAATTATTTTTAAAACAAATCAATGGTATTTATTTTACCATATCCTAACCACTACAGCCTTGAACTTGTTTATCACATGTACAGCTTGTTCTATTTCATATCTTTACCAGGTAAGTCCTGTAAATTAATATGTATCGTTGAATTGTCTGTGAAACTTCGGGGAGGTCAAATGAAAAGAAACACCGACCTTATAATTGTGTGAGTAGATTACTCTACATACGAGGTTTCCGCACCAGTGCGTGTTGTAATTGCCTGGTCTGTCAGTCCGCATCGAGGTGATGTAACTAATCCCAGTCTCGCTGGATGAAGTTGGGAATAGAGAGAATGGCGTACAGGGAGAAAGCGAGAGATATAGAGAAAGAGAGAGCGAGAGAGAGATTATGCGTGATGTATAAACAGTAGCTACTACTTCGAGAGAAAATGGAGATGAAAAACGTTAGTAGAGGTACAGATAGAAATTTTGAGAAAATAGGGAAAATTGGGAGATAGAAAGAAAGAGGAGGGTTGGAGAGATACAGAAAGTGTGAGAAAAACTAGAAAGCGAGATTGCGCAAAAAGAATGTATAAAGAAAAAACACAGTTGTAGAAAGATAGCTAGCTAGACAGAGAATGTAAAGGTATATAAGAGAGAGAGAGAGAGAGAGAGAGAGAGAGAGAGAGAGAGAGAGAGAGAGAGACAGACAGACAGACAGAGACAGACAGAGACAGAGAGATGTTATATTGTGGAACGTGCTAATAAACTCAAGCTCCTGATTGCACCTGTTATATCTACAAAGAATAAATATTAAATTGTTGGCTTTTCCCTCTGGGCACAACAGTTATCTTGTATCTTCTTTGATAGTGGAAAAAACATTACTTAATTTCATTTTTAAAACCTAGTGCCTGATTTAATTAAACGATTTCTGGGATTATTAATACCTTGTTTTCCGCTTATTCTGGTTTATCAGACTCCCTGCCTAGACTTCCAGTTCATCTCCTTATTCAAATATTCATTCGTCTGTTCATTGTTCTGAAAATCCCTAAGGCAACGAAAAGATTTAGATATTAAATTTAAATATCTTCGTTCTTCGTATTTTCAAAACTGTAAAGTACATGTAGATTTTTAACTGGCTGAGTCGATCAATTAAATTTTTTTAATCCGGTTGTGTAGTTAATGACTAATTCCATTTTTAGCCGTTATTTCTTCGTTAATTAATTTGTTGGGTATGCTAACTTTAACGTCTTCCATTTAACTGTGGCATTTTGTATTGGGTTTGTGAAGCAAAGAGAAAACTGCCAAGTCTGTCCATGTACAATTATAGAATATTCCTATGCATTGGCGTAATTAGAGACCTTACCTTTAAGTTGCCCAGTTACAAAACTCTGACTTGACTTTCACTAGGATTTCTGAGATTTAACGGTAAAATAAATACCATGGTAGAGGGTTCTTCTCTAGTCTAGCGATTTCCCAATGCTACAAAGCTTCTCTC
>BMAT01009003.1:5418-19718 GCA_019649035.1 Elysia marginata
CCCTGGGTCTTTAAACCGGAGATATAAACGTTCATCTATACTTTTGGAAATAAGAAGAATTAGTTATCAACTTTAGCACTTTGGAGAAGGCAGAAACCTAATGCTCACAAAATTAATGCCAATAAAGATATACTGTAAAACAAATTTAGTGTAGATCTTTGTATATTATGTGTTCTGCATATCACATGAACATTAAACCCCACCCCCCTTTGCATGCACCTAAAAAAGTTTCAATCAGTTCACTGGAGAATCAAGTGTTGTATCCTGCGCGGGACAAAGCTTTATGACCTGTAGAAGGTAGTAGGCGTAATAGCCACACGGATGGGTAGAGTCCATGGGTTGGGGGGCGGGGCGGGTATTAAATATACAGGTTATTTAGATTTGGGTATCTATTTTGTTGGATCTTACTCCACTAAAAGCCTTAGTATCAAGACACTTATCAGGTTAAATAAACAATTAAATATGATATGAATCTGGAACTATATTGTATTCATGATACGTGGGTCAAGCGAGTTACCGAACTTGACTCGCTCTCATTGTAGCAGCAATAGGCTTTTACCTGTACAGCATTTCAACTCTAGGCTTATGAAAGAAATAGGGCCTTCGGCAACTTGAAACTAAGAGCTTGGGTAGCTCGATTGACTGAACAATTGATTAATATTTAGAATATCCCCCTTTAGAACCTAGATCTTGAAGGTTAGTAATAGCATAGGCTACATCGAAATATTAAATGAAATCCTGGATATTTGTTTTAAACTTCATGACATCCGCTCAAAAAGCTGCCTTAAATAGTTTTAAAATATTCTGAATATTCTTCCTCCATCTTCAATATACTGAATGTTCTTCATCCATCTCGATTATATTGACTAACCAAACAAAAAGAATTTTAGTTAGAAAGAACAAATTCTTTGAGTTGGCGGTGAATCAGACAGTGAAATGGTACGGTTGCTCAGTTAGTTTGCAGTATAGAAAAACTATGGGGAGAATTACATCGGCATTGGAATGAAATATTTAAACAATCGCTTTCGGGGTAAACGTGATAGCTTATTTAAAGTTTAATTAGGTAAGAGGTAAAAGACATAGATATTACGATTCAACGTTTACTTCACAACAGCACATCCGTTAACTTTATACCCAACTCGATTGATTGTGCATCATCTTTTTGTGACATTATTGAATGAGATTCATAAAGTGCATGATTTTACCTAAAGTTTGCAGTTACTGTATTCATTTCTTACTCATTGATTAAATATGTGGATTTGTCTGACTTTTTAAAGAACTTTGTGTCATTTCCTTATTTAAAAAACTTGCCTACGTTTCAATAGCAATGAGCCCATTCTAATTGAACGACACATTTCATTTGTTCGAATCATATTTTTATACATAATGTTTTGATTTAAAGGGTTGTAAAGAACCGTACTGACAAAAAAGATTTTAAAAGATTTAAAACGAAATTCCATTTGATGAAACACAAAAGGTAAAAAGAAATCTTACCGTGATTAGTTATTGTTTTAATTGTCAATAAACGACATTTTTGTTAAAACTGAGATATTGTGGTAGAAAAGGATGATATTAACATAAACAAATTTTATTATGATGTTAAACCATGTGACTGCTCTGTGCTTTAACCTATTTCGCCTTACACCCCCCCCCACCCGTCGCCCATGTTCCCCTTGTGAAGAAGAGCACCTTCTGTCACAGCGAGAGGAGGCCGACAGAGAAGACCTCGAATCATCGCCAGTCGGCCTGGGAGCGAGCGACGACACGGAGTCTCCAAGCAAGAGACAGTTCTACAGGTTTGGACGGGCTATGAAACACGGGGAACATGGCACGGAAAAGAGGCAATTTTATCGATTTGGTCGTAATCTGGATAAAAATGGGAATGTCGTGGACAAAAGACAGTTTTACCGATTCGGACGTGCCATGGTACATGATCTTCCATCTTCGAAAAAGAGACAATTTTATCGATTCGGTCGTAAAAGGTCTGATGATTCAGAACCTTTAGAGAAAAGGCAATTTTATCGATTTGGTCGTAAAGTGACAGATGATCCAGAAACTTCAGAAAAAAGGCAATTCTATCGATTTGGTCGTAAAGTGACGGATGATCCAGAAACTTCAGAGAAAAGGCAATTTTATCGATTTGGACGCACAGTGAGAGACAGTTTAGATTCTTTAAACAAGCGGCAGTTCTATCGGTTCGGACGTAAAGTGAGCGATGATCAAGATTCTTTAGCAAAAAGACAGTTTTACAGGTTTGGACGCGCAAAAGATAACAATCTCCAATCTTTGGGTAAAAGATTCTTTAGATTTGGACGTCCACAAACTAATGGACCTGAATCCTTAGATAAAAGACAGTTTTACAGGTTTGGACGCGCTCACGCGAACAGTACTGTATCTGCCAATGAGACCAAAAGGCAGTTTTACCGTTTTGGTCGATCAGTTGAAGACAATTCCGAGTCTTTAGGTCAAAGTTTACACAGGTTGAGGCGCTCAGCAAGTGACGGTCAAGAGACTATGGACAAGAGACAATTCTACAGATTTGGCCGCGCAGAAACAAACGACCTTGACACTTTAGAAAAAAGACAATTCTACAGATTTGGCCGCGCAGAAACAAATGACCTTGACAATTTAGAAAAAAAGCAATTCTACAGATTTGGTCGAGCATCAGTTGACGATACTGAGTCAATACACAAAAGATTCTTTAGATTTGGACGGCCAGAAACAAATGGACCCAAATCTTTGGATAAAAGGCAGTTCTATAGATTTGGTCGTGCATCTGCTGACGATAATGAATCTATGGACAAAAGGCAGTTCTATAGATTTGGTCGCGGAGTGACTGATGATCCAGCATCTTTAGACAAAAGGCAGTTCTATAGATTTGGTCGTGCATCAGCTGACGATATTGAATCAATAAACAAAAGATTCTTCAGATTTGGACGCTCAGATTCGAATGAACCTGCATCTTTGGACAAAAGGCAGTTCTATAGATTTGGTCGTGCTGTGTTTGACAGTAAAAGGCAGTTCTACAGGTTTGGACGGGCAGTGATGGATGGTCAAGACTCTTTAGACAAAAGACAATTCTATAGATTTGGCCGTCAAGCAGACACCGATCCTGAGTCTTTGGATAAAAGACAGTTCTACAGGTTTGGGCGAGATATGCCAGGAGATACTGACAAGAGACAGTTTTATAGATTTGGAAGATCCTTCGAAGACGGTGCTGAGCCAGTGGACAAGAGGCAGTTCTACAGATTCGGACGTGCATTGATCACCGAGCCGGAATCTTTAGACAAAAGACAGTTCTACCGTTTTGGACGAGCTGTGGCTGCAGACCCTGAAACTTTGGAGAAAAGACAGTTCTACAGGTTTGGGCGCTCAAACATGAGCCCATACAGTGAGTAGTTTAAGATGATTATACATTTGAAGCTATATAATATCACGCAAACAATCACATGCGCCAAAAGCCTGTTCTTGTCTTTCTCAACGTCTATCACATTACCTTCATCATCATCATTGCGTTTATAATAATTTTCTCATAAGGAACTGACAGACGCCTAGACAATCGCCGACACTTGTTTTTTTTCCTAAACATCTAAAGTAATTTTGAAGTTTTGACCTACAATCCATTAAAACTCGCTTACCCGTATATCGCGTGTCAGGGGTAGAAGTCTAGCGAGAAACACAAGTTTGGTCAACCAATCAGAAATATCATAGTTGCTTTAATTTGGATTTAAGGTAGTTTTTTTTATTAAACTTAATGTACATCAGTCAAAAATTGTAAACTTCAGCGTTTGAAATTTACAAAAAATCCAAATACAAAAGAGGCTGTATCAACCAAACCTTGATTGCTATTTCTACCGATTACACAATTTTTAGGCGTGTGCAGGCCAAATTCATTTTATCGCAAACTAAACCGAACCCTAAATCAGGATGAGTGTAAAACCAGACAAACTGTCACTCTTGACGCTGACAAGTCTTAGATCTCTACTCAGAAAAAGTTAAAATAAACATCAGCTTATACTCCCCGAACTCGTAGCAGCTGAATACTTTGAGTTAATCATGGCTGTCACAAAAACGTAAGGTCTAGAATGAAGGACTAAGGTCGTCATGAAGAAAAAGAGTTTAAAACTACTGCATCGTGAATGCATAGAAATAGTTCAACATTACTTGTTTCTCATCGTTAAAGGAAAACGTACAGTGTTTATGAAATTATACGTAAGCCCTTTTCGATTTTTTATATCAATTACGTATTAATGTTGTAAAGCAGAAATATTATTATGCTTTCATGAAAGTTAATACCTTCGTAACTGAAGGTTATTCCCACAAGAAGTAGTTGAAGTGGAACGGTTGCTGCCTACAACAGTTTCTAACTTAGCGTATTGAGGTCAGGTGACCTGAATGACACCTGGCCATGAAATTCAGAGAAAAAAAAGTATGAAAAATTGATATGTCGGGGTACAACATTGCCGAGAGGAAAAAAAGCATGCATTTGTTTTTGAAAAAATTCTATAGCTTCACATGCACATATTCCTCAAAAGATCATCTAGCTCCACATATTCCTGAAGAGATTCTCTAGCTCCACATGCACATATTTCTGAAGAGATTTTCTGGCTCCATATGCAAATATTCCTGAAGAGATTCTCTAGCTCCACATGCACATATTCCTGAAGAAATTCTCCGGCTCCGCATGCACATATTTCTGAAGAGATTTTCTGGCTCCATATGCAAATATTCCTGAAGTGATTCTCTAGCTCCACATGCACATATTCCTGAAGAGATTCTCTGGCTCCACATGCACATTTTCCTGAAGAGATTCTGAAGCTCCACATGCACATATTCCTGAAGAGATTCCCTAGATCCACATGCACATATTCCTGAAGAAATTCTCTGGCTCCACATGCACATATTTCTGAATAGATTCTCTAGCTCCATATGCACCATGTTCCTAAAAAGATTCTCTAGCCCCACATGCACATATTCCTGAATAGATTCTCTAGTTCCACATGCACATTTTCTTAAAGAGATTTCCTAGCTCCACATGCACATATTCCTGAAGAGATTTTCTGGCTCCACATGCGCATATTCCTGAATAGATTTTCTAGTTCCACATGCACTCATTCCTGAATAGATTCTCTAGCTCCATATGCACATAATCCTGAAGAGATTCTCTAGCTCCATATGCACATATTCCTGAAGAGAACTCTGGCTTCACATGAACATATTCCTGAAGAGATCATCTAGCTCCACATGCACATATTCCTTAATAGATTCTCTAGCTCCACATGCACATATTCCTGAAGAGATCACCTAGCTCCACATGGACATATTCCTGAATCGATTCTTTGGCTCCACATGCACATATTCCTGAATAGATTCTCTAGCTCCATATGCACATATTCCTGAATAGATTTTGTGGCTCCACATGCGCATATTCCTGAATACATCATCTAGCTCCACATGCACATATTCCTGAATAGATTTTCTAGCTCTTTATGCACATATTCCTGAATAGATTCTGAAGCTCTACATGCACATATTCCTGAATAGATTCTCTGGCTCCAAATGCATATATTCCTGAAGAAATTCTCCTGCGTCGCTCCATTTAAAGTTTTCTGTAGCGAGTTCAGGAGAGACATCGGTTGGACTATCAAACAAAGCGCCTCCTCAGCAAGTTCCATTGCTAGTTGATATATCAGAATTTATTTTTATATTCGGCAGCTTATTAACATTTTTTCATCTTTAAACTTTCTTTTAGGTTTATCCCTTAATAGCTCAAAAATGTAAAATTTAACTATCATCATCACCACCACCACTATCATCTCCGTCATCAATATCATCCACAACATAGCTTTTATATATATACATATATCATAATATCGTTATCGTCACCGTCATCATTCTAATCGTCATCACGTTAGTCATCAACATTTCTGCAATTTTATCATCAATGCCATTGTTTTCGATTCCATTCGATCTGCTGAGTAATTTAAGAGATAAAACTATCATGTTGTTTTATAACTCAACTACTGACCGTAATATTTCTATTGGTATATAAAAAACTTTAAAAAAATACTAGTTTAACCTTTGCAATGATGATACAGTTTTTCTGCAATTTTTTTTTGACTTATCGATTTATGTTTGATAATTTTTATTACTGATTTTCATTCTTTTAAATATGAAAGGTGCTTTAAATATAAACCAAACCGTTTATAGATGATTGTAGGCTTGTGAGCGCATACATTTCGTTTTCATTTAAGTTCATTTAATTTCATGCATTTGTTTCTGGTTACTTTTACTTATTTTGTCTATTCCTAAAGCTGACAAACGGTTTTTGAGATTTGGAAGATCCGCTCCCCACCAAGGCCAATCATCCCAGGATAAATTGCAACAGTTTCTCAACAATGGTCCCGTAAACCATCTTGAGAACAGGACAAAACGCTCACTCTATGCAGCCGCCGACCACAATAATGTCAACACCGAGCAAAACCAGCTAGCCAGATCAAAAAGATCCGCCGAAGTTAAACCAATTGGAGAGCGTGACACTGCAGCTAATAATGAAATACAAAAAACAGACGCTCACACACAAAATATCAAATCCCGAGACTACAAAATGCGAAGTCGTAGATCGAGCGGCTATTCAACAAAAGTTTTGAGATTTGGAAAACGGTTCATGGCCGACCGATTTGATGATCTGGCCGACAAAAGATTCATGAGATTTGGTAAGCGATTCTTTCGATTCGGACGCTCTGGAGTTGATATGTCGCAAAAACGATTCGGCCGGTTCGGGCGGAGTTTCGACGACTTTGCGGACAAACGGTTCATTCGATTTGGCAAGCGAGCCGGGCTGAGCGGCGATTTCTCAGACAAAAGGTTCATGCGTTTCGGACGCAGTTTGAACGCGGGAAATTTATATGATGACTTTGCGGACAAGAGGTTTATGCGGTTTGGTCGGAGTGAGAGCAATCCTACACACACAGCGCTCATGAGCATTTATGGAGAACCAACAGATAGTAGAAGTAGCAGTAGTAATAGAGAGGAAAGATCACCGTGGGAGAACGAGGACGGAGACGTCATGTTAAGTTCATAACGTGTTTCTTTTGTTTGAATTGAACGTCTTGTCTGCATACATGTTTTAGTAGTTTGAATTTTGCCCTATTCTTAAAGTGTTTGTCTTTTCTTCTTCTCTAAACCACTGGCTGAAAGGGACGGCAACACTGTCATCGCAATGACAGAAGGAAACGGTACGATGACACAGAACCAAAATTCTCCAAACCGAGTAATGTTTGTCTTCCTATAGACCTTTTTTTCTTAAAGCCTTAAACAAGATGGTGTAGGACTTACCTATCTATGTTTTATTTTCTGTTATGCATGTTTGTTGATGTGACTGTTCCGTATTTCTCATTATCATATATACAATTTACGTTCTTCTTACGCAATGTTTATATTTTTTTTTCATGAAATCAAACTTATTTTAATTTGATCATATCGGGCCTCTACAAAAGGACAAAAGTCAAGTAAGTCTTTTTTATAGGTCCACAACATCTGTTTTTTCATCTTTTCATTTTTCTAGGTTAACATATCGTGATATGATTTCTTTAAGAAAGAAAAAATGGCCGCACAGGTTGTATTTCACAAATTTCAAACTTTACAAACAAAATTTTAGATGAGAAAGTAGACTCATTCAGACCTGTGAAAACAGTACAGTGGATCCGCAATCATGTTTTTAATAAATTTCTTTCAAACCAGCACAAACCTGTCCACTCTGTGTGTGACTAAAAGTGATAGTGATAATACTTAAGGCAGGTCAATCAGGTTTGTTGTAATAACAGTTTTTGTAAATAGCCAATACATCTCAAGGGAGCTTACCCTTTTTTGTTCAATGATATTTTTCTCTCTTCCCCAGATAAGTATTCTGTGAGCAAAAGCTTTCACAAACGGTATAGTAAAATTGAACTCAGTCCATAAACGCTTTCAGGATCGTAAATAAATATTTTTGCGATTTGAGGAATTTTTCTGTACCAGTTTTGTTGGTCGCAAGTTTAAAGAATGTTTTGTGTTTTAATATTTTCTCTTCTTTATATAACCTGGCACCGTGCATGCTCGCTAAGGTGGTGGGGCGTGTAAGCTTCAACGGTGGTGACTTTACTGACAGGAACTCGAGTTTTGTATACCAAGATCTAGGTCAAGTTAGTTTGAAAATGATGGTGGTATTGGACTCTGTGAAGTAGGTTTAGATCTAGACCCATTCTTATCTTTGACTAACTCGTGTCTAGATCCACAATTCTACGTTTACGCCTTTTCTTTCTCTTCTTTTCACCTGTTTTTAGTCTCCCTATCTATATCTATAGTTAGTCTAGGATTTGAGATCTACAACATTATATTATACATTTAGAGGCTAGATTTTTTTTATCCAGCATCTTGAAAAAACTTTTTACTAACATTTCTTTTCTTTTTCTTTTTCATTTTTTGTGAACTATGTGATCTGTCTCTATCAGAAAAAAACAAACGCGAGTATCGCCCTAGAAACATAACGTCTGAAAAATTTATTCGGAGGCTTTTTTATCTTTTAAAAAAAATTCAGAAAAGCAAAAAGAAAATAAATTCTAGCTAATTTAGCAATAAACTGATCAGATTTTTTATTGCCCCGAAATAGTCTAATAATTATCGCCCCTTCATATTTGTTATAAATATTATTCTTTATATTATAAACACACATTTGGCGTTTTAGCTATTCTCAAAAACTGCCGCACTCGGCAAACTCGTAGTCTTCTAATGAAACATTATTAATGATAAAATGGTTGTTGACTAATTTTTCTCTTAAACCAAAAATGTCTGAAAACAAAATGCTGACATATTTGAGTATTGCACTTACTTCCAAGGAGGGGCCAGTCCTCGTACAACACTGTACTTCTACTTCTTCTCGGCTTCCAAATCAGCTATTAGAGAACCCTTCTATTTCTTTTCGGCTTCCAAATCAACTAATAGAGAACCCTTCTACTTCTTCTCGGCCTCCAAATCAACTAATATGAACCCTTCTACTTCTTCTCGGCTTCTAAAGCAACTGATATGAACCCTTCTACTTCTTCTCGGCTCCTAAAGCAACTAATAAGAACCCTTCTACTTCTTCTCGGCTTCCAAAGCAACTAATATAGAACACTTCTACTTCCTCTCGGCTCCTAAAGCAACTAATAATAACATGAAAACAAAATTTCCTATCACAGAGACTTGACGTCCGTTTTCTGATTAATAAGAAGTAAAAATCAGCCTAGATATTTAAAAGAAAAAGGCGAAACTAACGAAAGCAATTTAAGATCAATTTTCGACCCACTAATTGTCTCTATTACCATTTTGCCATTATCTTAGTACTACGACCACTGACCTAATGATCACACAAATACTTCTAACTGCTTTTTGTCATACTAGGTTCACAGCTTTTCATGTATATGCATGTTTCTAACAAGATAAAATAAAAGAGAAGTATTTAACCACTTGTATTTTTGTTTCGTGTAAAAATTGTTTGCAAACAGAATTTTATGCCTCAATACTTGATAGTATCTTTTGATGGTCTCCCAGATAGAGAGAGAAAAACACATGTCCGATCAATAAAGAAACTACTCGCCCATGGTTGCTACGTCTTTAAATTGCCATGCCTTTCTTCATTTATTTTTCTGGATTGTTTCATGTGCAAGTGTATGATATGTGTGTTGCTAGCAAGAAAATTATTACAGATAAATACATCTTTAAGCTTTATTATTCCCACTTGTTGGGGGAGGGGGGGTAACTCTCCAACAAGCGAATCTTTAAAAGTTTTAGAACACAAACATCTATCGTCCTACAAGAAAAGTAAAAATGTAGCATACGATGATATTTATTATAAAAAAAGACTTACAAATAAATTAGCAAAACCGAACATGATTTTAGAAGAGCTAATTCAGTAAAAAAATCTAAACAAAACAACAACAAAAAAAAAGAATAATCACGTGGCGTTTCAATTAAGTCAAACTAAACCATAAAACAGTTTAAATGGAAAAAAGGATGAGAAATAGAGAACTGGCAGTTCATGTTATCATTTTTTTTTTATTCTTTCATATTATATTCATAGGATAAAGTATTTAACGTCACTACACGTGTACGTTTTTGCACAACAAGCAAGTCAATCAATCACTAATCAATTTAGACACACGTCACACGCAACAAGAACACAACAAATACATCGTCAAACGGTTACGTCTTCGCTAGGAGCAAACACAAGAAATGATACTTTCCACAAAAAAATTTTCCCCCAAAAAAACTTTTCACAGTGTCATAATGTAACGTTCCATTTTAAAGTTTAAAACGTTAAAGGTAAGCAAGAAATTTAAAAAAAAAGACTGATACCATTATAAAACTATCAGATTACCAAAAACAATTAACAACAGCTATCATTATCAAAGTAATGACCCATTCTCACCATAAATATGAAATAATAAAGAAGTTAGGAAAGTAAGTATCCAAATATAATTATTTATATAACATTCAAACTAATAAGGTAGGTCTTTTAGCATCCGTATCACTCACAGGAAGTTCTTCAACTTATTTTGATTGTAAGTTAAATCTGACTAACATTAAATGTGTGAGATATTACGAGCAACGGTAACGGTGTGTTCTATTTATTATCTACCAAAGTTGCTGTAAAGTTCTCACACAAACAACTTGATAACATGTCAATCAGTATCTCATTTTGGAGAAGACATTGAGAAACCCATAAAACTTATAATATTTTGTCTGCTTGTTTTGTATAAAGGTTTTGAAAAAAAACCATTTATGTTTCATGTTAAAGTTCAAATACCGATAATTCTCTTCTCATGTTTTGCCTTGCCACAATTTTTACAGAGCACTTTCTATATTATTTTAATCTGCCGTCATCACTCCAGCCTATCCAGTGGTTCTCACCTATATCTACGTCACAACTTGGGAAACGCGAATTTTTTCTGCCTTCCTCTTGCAGATTGCGCGTCTCTTTGTGTGAAAAGATGGAACAAATTACTATTAGGCAGCTCAAATAAACCTCTCTTAGAATGCGTTTTACCCACAATACTGCAACAATAGGTGGATATAGGTCAGAATCGTTACCATCGGCATATCTTATTGATTCAAGACAGTGTTCGTTTTAAGTAAATCTATTTAGTTATCCATCAAAGGGGAGAGCAATAATATGTACACTCTGTCTCTTGACAAATTTTATTTTTTTAGAAAGAACATTAATTTGCAAATCAAACCAAAGTCCAAGAAAACAACTGTGCCCCAAGCTATGTAATGAAATATTTCTACTATTCATTCTAAAAACCCTATGATTGTCAGAGATTTGATTTGATCAGTAAGGTGTTGCTGTGGGATTTAGATCTCTGCTAAAACATAAACCTCGCATAGCCATTGGCTGGATTTGATTCAAATAGTTCCATTTGCGTCATACTGAAGTTGCTCAGACAACTCCGATTGAAACCAAGAATTGTTCAGGCCACATCCAAGTTGTTCAACTGTCTAAACCAGAATTACTTAATAGATGCCAACAAATATCTGCTACTCAATTACCTTTGATTAATTTTGAACATTGTGTTTTACCTGGAGAACAAAATAAGATTAAAAAATTGTGGTGGGCTATGTTTACATCCTGTTATCTTGCTCTGTATGGTGTGCCAATCATTAAGCTGTTTCAGCTGCACTGAGAACTTCTTTCCCACATAATTTCTCAGGTAAGTCGATGATAACCCATCAATGTTTATGTTATGAAATTCTTTTAATGTTTTTTTTCCTATACGTGTGTGTGTCGTCCTAACACGAAAATCTAACAACATAAACGAATTCCAAACTTTCCCAGTATCTATTTCAAGAGAAAAGATTTTAGCTATATATAAACATCATACTAGCAGAAAGTAGCTTAACTTAAAACAATACATGAAATACAATCAGAAAGCATTTTAAATTTAGCAGTTTCTGTCCCATTCTAAAGGGATTTAAAATGGCTTTTGATGTGAGTGTATCGCTTCATCAGGTTTTTAAAGTACACATTTTCCTAATGTGTAATTAGATCTGTATTGAGCTCTAAAGAGGCACAGAAAACAAAACATTTTTCTCTTCTTACCATAAACCAAATTGGCTAAATGTCAAGGATTTCTATAACTAGTGTCTGAAGCAGGTGGCCAGCTACAATCAATGAATGGCCCTTCCAAAGATAATTATGGGGTAATAAATACTTGCACTAGTTTGGTACAAAGTGCGGATACTGCAACTAGCAAATCACCATAAAAACAGCATCGATGGAGACTGAAATTACAGCACCAACTTCCCGCTACACCAAGTGCTTCAATTCTTGCAAGGTGGTCTGGACTGAAACCCTCCAAATCATCGACCAGCATGGGATCCTCACCGACGGGTACTTGCATTCTGTAAGACGGTGTCAGAGCAATGGGCCTGTTTCATGACGCACCTCTCTTGGGTGTAAGATTCAAAAGATGAACCTATCAGCGATCTGGTCTGTGGGCGTGAGTAGTTTGTAGGTAAAACTCTTATAATAAAGCCTAAACACTCACCACTGTCAAAGGAGAACTAGTCTAGACACATTTCTTAACGTTCTCGCAACAGCCAATTGAGCCGCAAACTTTCGAATGTCTTACAAAAATTCAGTTTTTCGAAATCCTAGAGAATATAGACACTATAGCTAAAAACTTCTACAATGTTTACTTGTATAGAGTTCAAGACAGTAGTGTCCCTTACAAACCATTTTTTTTTAATCTCCACAGTATATTTTTATATGATGCTAACAAGCGAGATAACTGCGCATTGTAATAGTGTTGAGGACATTCGTAGACTTATCTATCTTGTGTCTGATTTTTATTCACAACAGCTACGACAGAATATTGATTCCTGTATTGCGAGGTCCATGGGACACGTAATTTCAACACAACAGAAAATACTGTTCATCTTCATTTAAATACCTTTTAAAAGTCTTAATTGATATATATCATATTATATTTATTATTATATATATATGTATAATATCAAAGTTGAGACTCTACAAAGACACAGCCATCATTTGGTTCATCTTTATATACATCTGCCTAATCTGATCTATATATAAACAATAAAACGCCAATTAAGCAATGTAATAATCAAACTATCATCTTCTTTTTCAGTTTCCGGCGCAATGTGTCCCCCAACATGAAACTGGTTGCAATATCTTGTATAAAGTCGTGGTTGTGAGGCTGCAGTGCAGTTTGGTTTTCTTGTTGTTGTATGTTAAACGCGTAATAATAATGTTTCTATGACTTCCATTTTGAAAACAAGCATCAGAGAAAAATGCAAACAGATACGAAAAGCGATGACAGCTTTTTCCTAAGCACAATCAACAGCAGCATCAGCATCAGCAGCATCAGCAGCAGCAGCGCTATAATTATAAAAGCTGTAGCAATAACAGCAGCAGCAGTAGCAAAGTCGCCAAAAAAAGCAGTGACCTTTGAGAGAAGCGCGTTGCCGACAGCGAACTATGTAAGGCATAGGCACAAGGAAGTATGGCACTAATTAGGGTTTTAACAACGTAAGTAGCAATTTAAAAAGATTAACCTGTTTGATATACCATTGTAAAGATTGTTCAAATTCATTTCAGTGGACATTTTTATCAAGTTTTTCTTGCGCCATTGAAAAATCGGCTAACGTTTGGGCAACTGTTTGGAAAACCAAAAAATAAATCCACTTTTTTTCATAAAAAATTTAATTCCAACAATAAATTGGCTTTTTTCACCGATTTTTTCAATAAATATGCGATATATCTCCTAAACTTTCCGTTTTTTTTTACAAAGAAATTTTTAGTTTTGATTGAATTGGCTACGACGGGACTCAACCGTAGTGTCTTTTTTAAAAAAAAATCCTACAAATTTGGGAAATCGATATTTTAAAGAATACTTCTAACAAGAAATTCTCTGTAAGGAAAGTTTTCCATTTTTTCTTCACTCTTTGAAATCCTGCGATACAAAATAACAACATTATTTTTTCGTTTCAAAGCTTGTCGAGTGAAAGTTTTCCAGAAACCGCTTGTTTCTCTGCTATGCGTATCGTTCTAAAGGAAAATTTCCTGCGTGTTTCAGACGCTGCGCTTAGTGACCAAGCCGGGGAGGCACGCAAACGACATCGACAGTACATGCGTTTTGGAAGAAGCGTGGATGACGACGCGAGCGGAGTAGACGAATACCTGAGGTTTGGTAGAGCAGGCCCAACAAGAAGAAACGACCCTTTTCTGAGATTTGGAAAAAGAGGAGACCCATTTCTGA
>BMAT01009005.1:230688-248073 GCA_019649035.1 Elysia marginata
AGCAGAGTTAGTTAACACGTTTTGTCTTTCCTTATTAATTTACTTATGCGTCAATGTATTAGAACAAGCCAAAATTGTGACACATAAGATTTAGGTTTGCAAAAAATACATGACGTACTGCTCATTTTTCTTCTTTGGGCAGCATAATTTACAAAACAGCAGTTGTTGTGTCACATTAAATTAGACTGTGACCAGAGATTGGGAGGAACAAGGCTATAGGAAAAATAGCCACATCAGAGGTTTGTTGTGCTGGCCACCGATATATACATTCGGGATGAAGTAGAGGCAGCCTAAAACTATGAGCATGTTAATGAACAGAATCCAGATGTATGAAAAACTTAAGCTTTTGTACCTGAAAGTAAGAAATCTGGTTTGAGGACATAGCCTGTGCGTCCGTTGTCCAAGAAACGGCCATGGTTCAACTGCATTGCTTCCCCTGGAGTCTGGTAGTTTAGGGCCACTGGTAAATAAAACAAAAATACTTTCCTCATCTAAAATCTTGTGGATTAAAACTGGATAAATGACTTGTAATCTCACTGCGTTACTTTCACAACCCTTGCACTTTTGTTTATGCCCACAATAATACTTGTAGGAAAAACATTAGACTTTTAAAGGAGAAGCTTGCGTAACAATTTGAACTGTAAAAGAGGAAGTGAGGGAATTGAAATGCACATACTAAAATATTTTAAATCAGCATTTTGTCCTAGCGCTCACATGGTTGTCTATGTTCATCTTATGCAAAAATGGAATAAACACTTTTTTAAGACACATAATCATCTAAGGCATCATCTGATCCCAAAAAATTTATTTAGCCAATTTTTTAAGATGAATAATTCTGGGTTTTTTCCTAACACAAACACGTACTTAGGCAATTACTTTAACTTAATTTTCTCCAATTGGCCAAAAATGAGTTAGGCAATTGATATCATCGCAACAATCTGTATTTTATTTTGTGACAATGTAGACCGACCTATCTGACAGCCAGTGTTCCACATTGGTACAGGATTATAGTTGCTCGAGTCTGTCCGTGTGCCGGAGGGATACGTCCTCACCAGGCGATGGTGAGTGATAGTGTTGAGGTTCTCTGGAGTTGACTGTACCATTTTCTCTGTCTTGCTTTCTCCAATGGAGATCACAGTCAAGTTTGAGACTGAAAAGATGTTAGAAATAGAAAAAAAAATAACAACAAAATGGTCACACATGAGCAGATGTATTTGTCTTAAAATGAGCCATAATACTCTTCATTAAATATTATTCATTTATTAATTTATCAACTTTAAACCAATTCTTATATAAAGGCAATAAATCATTTTTAAAGTGCTGACTTGAGTCTCTTTAAAATGTGTAGGAAATCAGTGTTGCTCCCTCAAAAGGTCACAGCTATTTCTGGTAAGCAACCGGTTTCGCCCTAATATTGTTGAAAAAAAAACAAACAATAAAATATTACAAAAAAACGATCAGGATTTTTACTTCAAACTTTCAAGATGTCTAAAGGAAATAAAGTTTTACTGACATGCACAAATATTGAAACAGGTTTGCATACATTTGCATAACTAATGAATATTGATAAGCTTCTCAAGACCACAAAACGTCACAGGTCTTTTGGGTAATTGAGAAAGGAGATGTAACAATCCACAAACACTGCAAATACTCCAAGATGCGGAAGCCTCAAGTCAGATTTCAAAATTGCAAAAAATTGATTTTTAGAATACGAAAACAAAACGCTTGTAGTTTTTAATTCAAGGGCAGGTTAAGTGAACAGAGAAATTGAAAAATGTGGGAAAAATTTTTTTAACTAGCAATCATTTTTTACTTTTTTACTTTCAAATTATGTTCGTTTATCTTTATCTTTTCTTAACGCCTTCATGACGTAGGTTTTTGCCAACTGCCATGAAGTGGCACTTTTGGTTAATGGGTGAGATTATTCATATAATTTTTTACGCCACTGAACTCCAATTATAGTGTCGGATTTTAAATAACCCTGCGTTAAATGCCCCTCTTTGGCAAAGAAAAAAACGACGTACATTGTAAGACTTTACGGGGAACGGCAAAATCTGCAAATTTGAGGATGTACAACGTACACCATGTCTGCATATGTTCATGACAAATAGGACCTTCAACCTAAGTTCCAAGTCGCGAAGGATTTAAGCTCTTGAACTGTCCAGTGGTTTCTGTCCAATAATCTTCGTAACGGTCTTTAGCCTGAACTTGCAGTTGTTCTACATCACATGCGACTTGGATAGAAATGAATTAAATAGAACTAGAAATAAGAGAGAAGGTAATAAGCAAATCACCTGGTTCTGGGTTGTTTTCTACTGTCTTAAGTCCAACGCTTTTCATTGTGGTCACCAGGCTAAGTTGTCGGTCCAGCTTGATTCTCTTGCTTTCACTGACTTGACTCTTTCTTCTCTCCTGGGTATGGTTAGTACTGTTGTTGTTGTTGTTGCTGGTGGAAGTATTCTGGCCGCCCCCGTCAGTATTGTCACCTGCATGGTGGTTCGGTACTTCAGCAGCCTCATCTTCATCACTTACATCATCATCATGAGCTTCTTCCGCAGCTTTGGATAATTTTTTGCCCTGTTTAAAAACAAAATTTGTATGTAAAATATTGTAAATAATAATTTAAACAATTGTTGTAGTTGTACACAAACATTAGAGAGGGTGCCATATTCAATTTGTATTATATACAATGCACAGTTCAGACCCCTTAGGAATTAATTATTAACTTTCATTCATCCAAAAATTAAATTATCAAAGAAAAATGTAATCAATAATCTGAATTTAGTTCAAATTGAACAATCTTAACATTATTTTCTGTTTTCAAGATAAGAGTATTGCAAAAACTTGTATGGACAATAAATTTTGACTTGTTTTGATGGCCAAAATTCACATTTGTTACTCATACAGAGTCCTCTCTATTTGCAGTTGGAAAAAATATTGTCTGCTCCATAGGAACCCAAGGAAGATAATACAAAAACAAAACCACACCAGAAATAAAAAAAAAGATAGGTAAACAGAAAAAACAACAATGTATAAAAGTGTTTTACCAACCTTCACAAGAATCTTGTTCTTGAGTTCTTCTGGTGAAGGAATGTGTATTATATCTGCCTGAGGACGCCAGAGTTTATCTGTAATTTACAACAAAAAATCTCTTTATATTCCTTCAACATGGATTTGGGTAGGCTTTAAATAATACTAACAAAAATCCTATCAATTAAATGAACTAAGGATAGCAACAACAAGGCCTTACAAATGAAGTTCCATAAGAGAATAGAAAATTTGAAAGGAAAAAATTAAGGAAAATGAGTGATTTTCTCATTAAAGGGATGGTGAACTGAAAAAATTTGTTTAATTTCATTTCTTAAACAATCTATTTAGGCAAGTAAATTGGATGTTGAATTTCATGGGAATTGATATCTTGAGCTCTAAAGCCTACCTATAAATTTTTTACAGACTTTAACTAATTGATTACGGTTAATATTTTGTAGTGCATAATTATGTCTTGCGTCCAGGGAGAATGAGTTGCTAGATGGACATCCCTTTTTTTTTTTTTTTAAAGAAAATGCCGTTTAAAGGTTTACTTGTTCTTTTTTTCCTCTGTATTTTGAATCAATAACAGTGTTTATGTCTTTTCACAAAGCACTGACAATTTTATAAAACTTTTGATATTTGGAAGCTTAGTAAACTGTCTTGTTAAAAAGCAACACCTTTGAAGGTAAAACTTAAAGACATCTGACTCATTCACAATGGAGGCGAGACATATAGGGTGTTTAGAACCATTTCCAACCGAACCACACATATGCTTGCAGAAGTGATTAGTAAAACTAATAAAAAAAACCCTTACCACCAAGAATAGACGTCATAATCTGGGCCATAACTTCTTGTTGTTCAATAGAGCAGTGATTCTCTAATGAGAGAGTCACGGGGTATCTAAAACAAAGAAAAAAAAAAGATAAAATGCAATGTGAAATGTTAAAAGAAGGACACTGTTAATGGAAAGCCTTTTTTTTTATTGAGATCTGCTAATGATATGCATACAAATTTGCTTTTTCACCAGTGATCTCAAGAAATTTTTTTCTTTAGATATCTTATAAAATGTATCAAAATTTTTTTGCAAGGTCGCATCAATGGTATGCATGTTTACACTCGAAATGGAAAAAAAATTGTTTTCTGAGACAACAGTTGGTATTCAAATAAGGACCCATAACTTAACTTCTGTTGTTCAACTACAAATGTCCTGCGACAAAACCTAACAAAGTGAATGTAGAAAATTGAAACTGAGACCATTAAAATTTTTTTTCTTTCTTTAAAAATTAAAGTGAACCAAAATTTTAGCTATATTTTCTCATAATAATTTTGAGGAAAATTTTGAAAATACATCGGTGGCTCAAAATACCAATGCCTGTGAGTGTGAAAGTAAGAAAAATTTGGCATAAGTGGCGAGGCTGTGAGAAAAAAAAGACCCGAACACACAATATGATTTTGTAGTAGGTATAGCAACTTACGCTGATGTTTCAAAGGCGTAATGGTCCACTGCCTTGATAACATCCTCAAACTTAATCTTTGAGGTGAGCGTGTGTCCGTGGTAGATAACTGGCTCTCCGTCACTTCCGTCCCAACAATCCACTAGTAGAAGCCATTTCATCAGAGCAAAACGAAAAAAAAAAAAAAAGAAAAAAGGTCTCAAGAGTAAAAATCAAGCAATGGTAATGAGGGAAATAGATACACAGGGTAAGGAAAGAAATAATAGGTAGGTAGGGAGGTGTAAAGGTATCATAAAATGATTTTGTATAATTCAATTGAGTTGATTTTGAGAGAAAAAAAACAAGTTGAAAGATTTGAAAGTAAACAAGGCAGAAACCACTTTAGCATTTTGTTAAAACTAATGTAGCTAAGACTCTCTAAAATCTGAAATCTTTATCAGACAAGGGACCTAGCATGTACTTAAGTGATTTCTAAAAATTGGTTTCACGACCTTTTCATTTAAGACATGTGATATGTTCAGACAGTAACTTACTAAATTTTTTTAAATATAGAGAAATTTTTCATTGATATGAGCTCTACCTACATTCATGATTGGAAAATTATCTTACATTGTTTATATTATGATCCCGCCACTTCTACTTTATGGTTTGAGAGTATTCAAAGAATTGAACCTCCCTCGGGTTTATTTTTTTCAAATTTAAACTGAACAAACTGCTTCAAAACATTTTTGACATATGCAGCCGTTTTTTTAGGATGGTTGACAAAATTTGTCTGGGCATATAACAGCTAAAATGACCTTAGCAAATATAAAATAGACAAGCTGATGCAAATTAGTGTCATTTTGCTGCAACCATATACATACTAATTTGTTTCATATTTCATAAAAGAAACAAATGAGTCTTATTTCTCAAAATGCTTTTGCTAAAGCCATAAAATACATAAAAAAAAAGCTTTTAAAATGCACTTGCAATGTTAGAAGCATGTTTGATAATACATAGTAAGTTGGAAAGGAGAACAGAAAGAATTGTAGGCCTACACATACAAAAAACAAAAAAGAGATTCAGTTACACTTCACAAATTGTTCCCAAACAAACCTGTAGCCTATAGCTGCCTACTGTTTAGGTCACCTTTAATTCTCCTTCCCCTCCCTCTTCTTCTCCTTAATTATTTTCATAAGTATATTTTTTTATTGTTTCTGGCTATATCCTTTTCAACTTATTTTTTCTTGTCAGTTTACAAAAATTTTTTTCATAACGGTAATTTGAATTTAACTTTAAATTTCATTCAAAATGTCTAGACCCAAGAAAACCATTTAGTACTAACAGAAATCCTTTGATACGCTTTTTAAAAAGAGAAATAAGAATATTTACAAATAATATAAGTAATCAATGCGTTTTGTGTGCGACAAAGAGTTAATGGTTCTGCCTGTGAGTAACTTCACACAAAGGGTTAATGCCATTGTGAAAAACAAAAATTATAAATAAATTAATCAAATGATATCAATAAAAGCAAGAAAAAAGGGACAAAAAACAGATCTGCTATGATAAGAAAAATAAGGGACACAGATACTTTTAAGAAAAGAAAACAGAAAAAAAATGGACATTAACACGGTAAGTACAAACAAAAAAATCTACTCCTTTTGAGATTTATATAGAAAAATATTTAGAATCCTACACTTGCCTACAATCATGTGACGGTTGTCAAAGGTCATCACTAAATGGAACTACTAAATTGAAAAGGTGCTCGCTAACTGAGAATTAGCAGGCCAACTGTAAGTTTTCTATTAGTTCTACTACTTTGCCTTGTTTTTAGTCTTAACAGTTGGAAAAAAATATTGGATTTGGGTAAAAAAAAATGTCACATATCTACCGTTCTACGTGATGCTCTAGATGCTTTTGCTTACATTCAACACAACGGCATCCTTTCTGCAGAGCTTCAATATACATTTCAACCTTGCTGGGGCCCTTCAGTTGGTCTTCTGCTAGGTAGCTGGCAGTAAATAAGGTTGGTGAGGAACATCCGGTTAAAATGGCGGGAAAATGGCATTGAACGAAATTGGTGATTGAGAGACACAGTCAAAGTTACAAAGTTGTAGTTGATTGGTTGTATAAAAAGGAAATTAATGGTTTGGAAATAAAGGCATTTGGTACTTGAAGGTATTCCCAAGAGTTTGGCTAAAACTCTGATCCAATCAAAACATAATCGATCCATTCGGTACCAGATTTATGGGTCAACAAATCCAAAAAAATTAATATCTGGTACACTGTGATTGGGGGCCTATTTCGTCAGTTCAAATTACTTATGAGGCTTAAAAAGTATTGTAGCCTAGACCCGCCGGAAGAAGACACATTGTAACCTGTTACTATAAAAAAAAATAACAAAATGTCCAAAACAATAAAACTGAGGAAAAAATTTGTTGCCTGAAAAACGGCCTAAAAAAACACAGCAAAACACAAAAACATCACAAAAAAGGTTGGAATAAAAAAGGAAAATAGAGACAACCTATTTAAAAACTGGTATGTCTTCTTCCAGGAAAAAAAGAAGTGAAAGAAGCCCGAACAAGTTTGCAAACTGTGTATACTTCCTATGTATAAGTGAATGCAAGAAAAGTTTTATATAATTAAAATGCCAGGAAAACTGCAAATCAGCTTTCCTGGATAGATAAAGAGTAACATTGTGGAATATCAACACCGATGGTAGAAACCGCAAAACCAGAACCAAAAAAGAAGTGTATTTTGAATATTGCAAATGTGGGGAAAGCAAAACTCATTATCTAGCAATAACAAAGAATATTAAAAAACCTACAGCATAATTGGACAATGATGGCCATCTTGTCTCAATTTTATCAATGTTTTTTTTTTTCAGCAAATAAGTAATTTCAAAAGTTTACTATATACAAAATACCTGACATGAAAAAAGAACGATGAACAAATATTGAGAAAAAACAAATCCAACATCAATTATGTCGAGGGGAAATTTAAAATTCATCAAAACCAACTGGATTCTTGCACACTATCCTTGGTGTGATCACAACTGAGGTTTCAACTCTATTTGACTCCAGTGAAGTATAATATCTTTGGACAATCTACTATCTAGGCCTAGATTTAGTCACAAAGTTTACACATCCATGCAGTGATTTAGTTTTATTTAGTAACCACAATCTATGCACTGATTGTTAGAAATGACCTTTAAATTTAAATATATAAAGACATAAGATATTCACTGTAACATTTTTGTCCATGCAACCACTTTCTATTTAGTCACTGTATTTTGTACACACACAAAAATTAAATCTTTGAGAAGCACTGAAAACACATGTACACTGAAATGAAAATCGTATCTAGACAGACATTGTAGATGCTCTTAAAAGAAATTTTTTTTGCTTTTAAATATCTGAATCAATAAACATAAAATTCACTTACACACATGCTATAAAGTTTTAATAATAATAAAAAAACCAACAACATTCAATTTTCAAAATTTGATTATCAGAACATTTATGATGTTATTCCAAAAAGAACACTCTTAATTTTGTTCCATCAATATCATATAGTTTAATTTTACAAAACTGCGAAAAGTATTTTATTGTGCTAAAATGCACCGTTTAATAGTTATTGTTTTGCTCCAGTCTCTTTAAATGCGAGTAGTAAGGCTCATTATAATTATTTCAATAGTATGAAATACAAAGATAAATTTGATATCGAAATGATGGCAGAATATGTTTTCTTCAAAAGCTTTGGAAATCTGTCAACCTGGCTGTGCTACAAGTTAAAACACTCAAAAAAAAAAACACACACACACTCACATTAGAAGAAAAAAAACCCACACAAACAAATGTACATAAAAATGCATCAACTGAGATAACTTAATAATCAGCAAACAAATTTGTTTAAACCCAGAAGCGTAGGGTAAATTAGAACACAACACTGCATTTGACGCTACCATGCAGAGTTAAGACAATCAACCACAATTTATATACATGTATTATCACAATGTGTAGGAATAAAAACAAATCAGAGTAGGGGAAAATAAACTCTTGAAAGAAAAACCTAATTTTTTAACAGTGAATAGTGCAGATAAAGCAAGCCAAATAAACGTCGGGGTAATAACCTTACACTCTACACATCTGCAGCCTTTCATAAGAGCCTGGATGTACATCTCAACCTGGCTCGGACCGCGCAACTGGTCCTTGGCAAGATAGCTGCGACAGATGATACGGCACACTACGATTAACTGAGGGGCCGGGTTGGGGGTAGCACAGTTCAGGGGAGAGAAGTGCCTTCAGGGTTCCAAACACACTTTTTAAAACTATGTTCTTGTTAAATAAGGAACACATTTTGAAACGGTACAACGTTGCACAACCCATATTAGACAGAATAAAGACAGCTTTCGACAGCCGTTTTTATTTCTGCAGATACTAATTTTTTTTTTACCTCTGTGACAAATAACTATATATTGATTGGCATGAAAGACAAAATATTGCTCTAAAGACTTTTGAAGCTCTATTCAGCTATTAACATTGAATATGAGAAAAGTTTGACAGTAATTGAACTTTAAAGCTCTCCCTTTAAATAGCTGAAGTCCAAAATTTCTATAACTTTAATTATCTTCTATGCCTCAAAGAACTGCTTACTTTATTTTTAAAAAAAACAACTCTCGAAATGAACTGGTTATTTTAAATAACTTGACGGCTTATTTGGAATAATATAATACTGCAAACAAATAAATGTTTCGAAGAGAGCTGGAGAAAAGGCATCCCTTTTAACAAACATGGGTGCAACTTACGTATTGTGGGAGGAGTCTATGAAGTAATGTGTCATGGGGCGTGTCATATCTTGATAGACAAGCTTGTGGGCAGGCTTAAACAACTGCTGTCGTTCACATGTAATCAACTTCCGGAATGCTGACCAATGAGATCACACAAATAAAAATGGAAAGCTGAAATATTTGTATATGCATCGAGACATTACACTTATAAGTTATATGTCCCTTGTCCAGGTGAATGAGTCAGATGTCGCAATTTTTACATGGAAAGGCGATGTCGTTTTAAACAAGACATTTTTCTAAGTATCAATATTTTGAGCAAAGATATTAAAATTTATGTTGATTTCAAATATGGAGAAAGATAAGACAATTAGCAAGTATTGTCTCAAAACAACTAGTTCCAACTTCAGACTGATTTGCCCTGGACAAAGTTATAACAACAATCAAAAGCCTAGCCTCAATTAGGCTATGGAGTCCACCTTCATGTTTATTTACAACATTTACATAAAAAAGGAACCTATTCTTCTTTGAATAACTAAACATTTACCTTTTTACAATTCTTAAATGGTGATTTGATTCTTTTGAACTAAAGCTATCTCCGTGTATTATCCCTTCTGTAATCATTTGTTAACTGAAACAATAAGCGTGTCTCAAAAGCGCATGCAATGCTAGTACATGTGCATCTTAAGAAAATCTCAAAACCTCCATTTGTGAACATTCTGAGTTATGCCTACCATCTCAACTTCCAGTAATAAATCTTAATTTTATCATGTCTACTGCCGTACCATCAGAACTCATATGTTCTCGCATCTTCAGTCCTTTGTCTGTCTCAAACTGATCTAGTATGTTACGACCATCTTCCTCTGTCGCATTCCTCATCTGCAGCAAATTTAGGGAAGGCAACAGGGGGTTTATTACTATTATATGCAACACTAAAGTAAGGACAGTGGTTATAATAATATGACATGAAAATATGAAGTGAGTATGGGGGGATTATAAAATAAGAGTGAGGAACTAAAAACTGTAAAAGTAAAATGAGGAAGAAATACGATATTGTGGAGAAGGAAGAAAGAGAGACACAAAGAGAGAGAAAAAAAAGAGGGAGGGAGAGACACAAAGAGAGAGACAGAGAGAGAGAGAAAAAAGAGGGAGGGAGAGACAGAAAGATAAAGATAAAGAGGGAGGGAGAGGGATAGAAACAGAGAAAGAGAGAGAGTTAAGAGGGAGGGAGAGGGATAGAAACAGAGAAAGAGAGAGAGTTGAAGAGGAGACAGAATGCAAGTTACAAAGAGAGAAGGGGAAATATATAGAGATAAGGACAAAATAAACACCAGACACAGGGACAGACAAGCAAAGAATGGAGGATAGAAGAGATGCTAGGGATGGAGTAAACAGTTATTATAACCGCAGAGAAGACATGAATAGAACTGGAAGTGGAAGAGGATGGTGTTGAAGACCTTTGTTGGCAGCCTGTGCTTCCAGGGGAGCTGAGAGGCAAGAAGAAGAATAGATAATTTATGCAGAGAGAAAAGTAAGAGAGACAAAGAGGGAGAGGGTGGTAAAGCGACAGATACGAGGTGAATGAAGACATGAGGGAGAGAAAATAAACTAATTTTGAAACAGATGTGGGTAAATGTGTTGATGACGAAGATGGAGACAAAGAGACAGGTACAAAGATAGGAGACTTTAGGAAGAAAAAATATGAAAACTTAATTTTAAATATGAAACAATTGAGAGTATAATGAAGGAAAACCCACACCTACCTTCTGACCTTCACGAAGAAAGGTCAAAATGTCTTTTAATGTCATGAAACCTTTTCCTCTGGAGAACCTGTAAAAGACGAACAAATCAAAATAAAAAAAACAACAAACAAGATCCCCCAAAAATTCAAAACTAGATTGGTTATAAGAGAATGTGATAACCGTCACCCAGCATTGAATACCTTGGTATATGTTATCATCTTTATCAAATATAGTGATACATGATTTTTTCACCTCAACTTTTAATTAGGCAATTTTGCCTCACTTGTAAAATGTCAAGGAAATAGCTCAATAAAATTTGTACATGTATGTTCTTTTTTGGTTCCTTTTTTAAGGACAAACTTTTAAAAATATTTATTACTGTAGCATGGCCTATAGCCCATAAGGGAAGAGAAACAGGGGAGGTGGGATTGCCCCATTAATTAAAAGAAATTTGATTTTATTACAGCATCAATATGTGTGAACAAATTAATTTTGCATAGAAAACCCCTATATTACTAATCCACGCGCCTGACATAGAAAACACCTTCTTGGTGTTTAAGTATCAACATTAACAGAAGCTTTGAAAACACAAATAGAAGACTGGGCTTGTTTAGGCACCATTAGGATAATTAAACCTTAAGCACAGTGACCTGAGCTTTCTTTAGCTCCATACTTATTTAATATCTGATGCGAATTCCTAGTAGTTTAGCATAAATAATTTTTTGTGTGTAAAAAAGAGCATAATCAATAGAGTCTGAATGACCTTTTTGCCTATGTTGCAAACTGCAATTTTTTAATTATGGATTTCTAAACTCAAGCCATAGACCAAAATTGTAGGTAGGTATTGGTTGGAAAACTGTCTAAGTTTGTGAAATAACATCTAGGCCTACCTGAGAAACACTTCCTCCACCTCGACACGCTTGGTAAGTCTGTGATAGAAGTTGACAAATTCCTCCCGGTCCAGAACAGAAATGTTGCCTTTGCCGTTCTTGTTTGTATCTGCTGCCTACAACGTGAAGATATTAATAAACATTTAGTGAGGTAGACATGCAATGTCATTGTAATAAAATAAATACCACAACCACACTCCTTGACATGAACTGTTTGAAAGTGATAACAATACCCAACACTTCCACAACAATGAATATTTTGAAAATAAAAATCATGCAGTCATAGTTTGTCGAGTTCTACTACTATGTGAAAGGTAGCAGCGAGGAGTATAACATATATTTCCCATCTCAGTGCTAGTTTTCCCCTCGACATCCCTGTCAACAAATAAGGCGTAAACCAAAACAACATCAATTCTTTCAAAACTGTGACAAAAATTTTAACAAGAAGCCTTCCTATCACCAAACAAAGATCCTGGCGCAAAAAAACCAACAAAAAACAACTAAGAAACACAAACAAAAGAACACCATACTTTCATGACAAACTTAAACACAATTTAACAATGCCTACATTAAACCAGGAAACAAGACTGCCCAATGCTGACATCAAATGAAGAAACAAGACTGTCCAATACTTACATCACATCAAGAAATAGATTTAACAATATTTCCGTTGATTCAAGAAACAAGACTTAATAAAAACCTCAAACTATTCAACAATACTGCACAATACTTACATAAAACAATAAACAAGGCAGTTCAATACTTTTATCAAGTTAATACACATGCAATGATGCACGAGACTATGCAATAATTACATGAAATCAGGAAACAAGGCTGTCTTATAATTACACAGTGAAGTAATAAACAAGACTACACAATACTTACACCTTACATCAATCCACAATAAGACTGATTCTTACACTAAAGGAAGAAAGAAACTTGTCCAATATTCACATCACACTTAAAAAAAAAGACTGCGCAATACTTACATCAAGTTACAAGACTGTCCAATAATTAGACTTATAAACAAGACTATAGTGCCAACATCATTTTAACAAACAAGACTATGACATACTTACACATTCATCAACTTTTAAAAACTTTCCAAAACTTTGCCAAAATACTTTTTTTGAACCAAGAAAGAAGACTACCCACTGAATACAAAACCACAAAGACTGCAATACTTACTTAATACCAAGAGACAGAAATGTTGAATATTTATATCAAACTAGGAAACAAGACAGCAATATTTACATCAAGCCAAAATACAAGACTACAATGCTTGGATGAGACGAATTAACAAGATAGTACAATAGTTACTTTGAACCAAGAAACCAAACTGTAACATACATGCATCAAACCAAGAAACAAGACTAGATTTACTTATATATCAAAGCAAGAAATAAGGTTGAACAACACTCACATCTAACTAATAAACAAGACTGTACATACATTGCTTATATCAAAGTAAGAAAACATACAATACTCACATCAAACATTTCCCTATTCAGTACAATACTCACATCAATTCAGTTCAATTCAAGTTTATTCAGTCAATACAAGGTTACATTAGAACATGTATTGAAAGTAAGCAATGCTCAGTCAGGCTGGCAGATTCAAACATGAATATTATAGTTAAGTACACTATTATCTCTCTCGCTCTCTATCTATCTATCTGTGTGGCATTCTCTCTCTTTTATCACAGTGAATAAGAAATGCATGCGCTCCTCTTATCACATCCGCCTCAACGAAACACATTGTCCTTCATTTAATCAAAAGATTCAATTAGAGCAATCTCTTAATACTAATTCCATTGAAAAGTTTTACGGCTTGGGGAAAGAAGCTATTTACTAATCGTTTATTTCCTTTGAACACTCTTAGTCTTTGCCCCTGGGGTAACAAAGTGGAAATATTTCCTTGCTGGGTGGGTATCATCTGTCAAGATCTTTTCTGTTCTGACAGACATTCTTTCTTCAAATAGGCTTTCAAGAGATGGCAGACTCACACGAATTAACTTTTGTGCAAACATTTCCCTTGCAAGTACGATACTCACATCAAACATTTACTTTGCGAGTGCAATACCCACAACAAACATTTACCTTGCAAGTACAATACTGATATACTCACATCAAACATTTCCCTTGCGTACTTCTTCTTGACATCTGCGTTCAGTGTTTTCAAAAGCTTCAAGACTTCGTCAAAGTCCAAGCTTCCATCGCCATTTTTGTCTGCCATGTTGAAAGCGTCTCGTATATTCGTAAACATGGTTAAGGTTTGCAGTTTGTAAATCCAGGAAATTATGATGGCTTTAATAGTAAAGCTATAACAAGTTAGGAAACATAAAAATTATCCTTGGCCTAAAAAAACCCTCAAAGCTCAAAATTTGTACCATAAACATGGGATTCAAACCTTTACAATGGATTTATGGAAAATGACTGCAAGCAGATACAAAGATACCCTTCTCCTTCTCAACCACCTATTTATCCTCATCATAATCCTCATTACTGTATATTACATCGTTGTCTTATCATCATTCTTCGCCACCACCACCACTACTATCATCATTATTATCGAAACATTATCAATATCATCATCACCATCACAACTACAACCACAGCCACCACAAAACAACCAAAAATTAATGCAAAATATTAATACGAAAATTACCAAACAAAACACCCCAGTCCCATCAACCACTACAATCAACAATGAAGACTAAACACTAAAGAGATCAAGGATATCTATCAGTCTCATTCCTCTGTTCTGCTAGCTGCTCAATCTGGATAGCGTAGCGCAGACCTCGGACCCACTTATCTCTCGTCTGCTGTTTCTCCGCCATGATGTACAAGGCACGCTGGGTAGAGCCCATGATGATGACAAAACACAGGTTTTTCTGGCAAAAAACAAAACAATTTTTATAAAGACAAGAGTGTTGTATATGGGCCTCCTCTGCTTAAGTTACAAGCAAAAATATAGTACAACTAGGGCAAAACATAAGATGACATTGCCGTTGCTTTTAGCGGATACAAAAATTCACCTATACGGTTCAGACTGAGATCTGTTGTTTGAAAAAAAATTAATCGTTTTAAGAGTCTGAGCCACTTAAAATTTTGTCTTATAAGACCTTTATTTAACAATATTTTACAAGGTCTTTATTCAGGGGTTCCACTGTGAGGAGTTTTTAAACGAAAAAAATTGATGTGAGGAAAAAATGTTATTTGACGTTATAACATGTTCACCTTCCATAAAAATCGCAAGACCCGGACCTCTTCGTAATACAGATCTAGAGATATTGATCTCTTGATAACACGCGCCTATCAAATATAGCAGCCAGCCCTCTTAATCATTGACGACACTCAACCCTATGTCCCTAAGTCAAAGACACTTTCAAGTAGATCTAGATGAAAAAAATCTAGATATAGTAACAAACAACATGACTTTGTAAGCTCAATGTAGGACTGCTGGGCCCTACTTTTTCACAGGAAGAGGAAAATGGTTAAGTGGTTTGCCAGGTTTTTTTTCATTACCATTCAAAAAACACGCCAGTTAATAACAAACAGCAAAGAAACGAAACAAAACACAAAACAAACAGCCCTACGCATAGATCTAAGAATATCCTCCAAAGCCAAGGTAGCGAGACGGAGAAAAGCAGACAACAAAGTGGTGCGGCATTGAGAAGTAGAACATGCAGGTGATAACTATAGGTATTATAATTACATTTGTTGTTGTTGGGTTTTTCCACAGTAGCTAGATCTAAAATATTTTAACCTCCTCTTAAAGTAGAGAACAAAAGGTGAGGCTTTACATGGAACACAGTCAAGACTTCCAGCTGGCAGATATACCGGTATTAATAGAGAATTACTACACCTATAGTTCAAAGTAAAGTAAAAGTAAAGCGCGTTTTTATAAAGCACCTAATCCGCTAATGTGCTTTAAGCGCTTTACATGGGTCCCCCGACATGCCAATACCAACAAAATCACCTTCTGTCTTCTGAACTCACAGAGGAGCACTTAATAAAGCACATCTGTTGTGTGCTCAAATTAGGACTCAATGCAACGCTGAAACAAATATTTGAATTTCAAACCTTTGAAGCGTGTGAAGTTCAAGTTACATTAAATGAAAAGACTGTGATCTTTATATGCATTTACAGAGCTCCACCTAGTCCAAAGAACAAATTTACAGTAACAAATTTTAGGTCTGAATTCCCAGACTGTTTAGACACCTATGCCACAAAAAAAAAAAAACAATAATTTTAGGAGGTTTTAATTTTCATTTTGACAATAAGGAAGATAGTAATGTGAATAAACTTGAAAAGACCTTAGACACCTATGGACTGGTTCAGCACGTCTCAATATCAACACAGAAAAAAGGCCACATTCTAGACTGGGTCATTGCAGACAAAACTACGCCTATTGAAAACCTTTCAGTCCTAGACAAAGGAATATGTGACCATTCAGTAATAACATTCATTTAAGAATGGAAAAGCCAAAGCCTGTGAAAAGAACTATTGCCTGCAGAAATCTGAAAGGTGTAGACGATCGGAATTTTGCCAGCGACATAAAAAAAAAGAGGCAACGAACATCAAGCAACTTGATACTGGCCATGACTGGGGCTATGCTGGGAGCGTTTAACTCCAATCTACGAGCCATCCTAGATAAGCACGCACCTCTGAGAACAAGAACCGTCACACACCGACCCTCAGCTCCATGGATGAACGAGCAAATCAAAGAAGCTAAACAAGAACGACGCAGAGTGGAGAGAAAGTGGAGAAAATCGGGCCTTACAGTTCACAGAGACATTTTCAAAAATTGCACATTTAAAGTAAAAAGACAAATAGACTCGGCAAAAAATGCACATTATAAAAGTAAGATAGAAAACTGCTCATCCACTAAAGCTCTTTTCTATGTTTCAAATTTCTTGTGTGGCGAATCAAATGAAAAAGTACTTCCTACAACAATTCAAATTAAAAATCTTTTAGAGCAATTTGGAAATTATTCCTGCGATAAAATTATTACAATAAGACATCATCTTGATTCATGTAATTCTGCGGCTGTATCTCATGATAATTTTGTCGGAACCACCTGGTCTTTATTTCACCCTGTATCATGTGATATCGTGAAAGAAATCGTCATTTCATCTCCTTTAAAATCTTGTGTTATTGATCCCATTCCAACTGACCTTCTTGTGAAGAACTTAGATTGCTTATTGCCTATTATTACTGACATTATTAATGACTCCCTTTTTACAGGCACGGTTCCTACACCATTCAAACATGCTATCATTTCTCCTTTACTAAAAAAATCAAGCTTGTCTTGTGAAGATTTGAAAAATTATCGTCCAGTATCAAATCTGACATTTTTATCGAAAATTTTAGAGAAAGTAGTCCTCCGACAACTCAAAGCCCATCTATCAAATTTCGATCTTACTGACCCCTTTCAATCTGCGTACAGAGAATATCATGACACGGAGACTGCTCTTGTGAAAGTTCAGAACGACCTTCTCC
>BMAT01009005.1:437863-454455 GCA_019649035.1 Elysia marginata
TACTACTACTACTACTACTAATACTGTACTACTACTAATAATAATATCATTACTTTTGTTATTGTGTTTATGATTATAGCCCTTTTCATATTAATATTATAATTTTTTTGACATTGAAACTACTGTTATTATGATAACATAGTAGTTTTATGAGTGTTTCTGCTATGATTATAGCTGTTGATGTACTTTATCTTCTTGTTAAAATTCTTCTGATGTTTATCGTTCAATTTTTCCCGACTCATACCTTGTTGTTTGCTTTGTAGCAATAAGAGAATTAAAGATCCTTTCAAGAAA
This sequence comes from Elysia marginata, assembly GCA_019649035.1. Lineage (NCBI taxonomy): Eukaryota > Metazoa > Mollusca > Gastropoda > Plakobranchidae > Elysia > Elysia marginata. The sequence goes on from BMAT01009005.1 coordinate 438,158, forward strand.
CACAAAAAATATCAACCCGCTCTACACTATTACTTTTTAATCTCTTCGATTTACAGGGTACTAGAAACATGGCTCATCAAATCACATTATTGTGTCTCTTAGGCAGGTTTTTCTTCGTGACAAAAATTACTATGTTAAATCATATTTTTGTCTCATTGTGCGGAGCTGTAAAAATCAGGCTACACCAAAATGATAATGGCATTTTTTCTTACAATGCCACTCTGCATCAGAGACAACAGAAAAACGCAGTCTGTGTTGCGAGTGGAATTTCATCATGCAATACAGCTCACCTACAATAAAGCACTTTGAAGAACTGCTGCACTTCAAACCTGTTTAAAGTCAAATTTTGTTAATTTGTTTTAATGTAGGGCGAAAGAAAAAGATCTTATGTGTTGCATTATTAATTTCGAAAAATAAAGTGTAGATCAGACAAAATGAGCTCAGATCATGATTGTAGCAAATTAAAGATAACTCACAGAAAAAAAAGAAAGATAATGCCAAAAGATCCGCTCACTTCATTTTACCTGATATGGACAATAATGTGTTTTTTATGCAAAGAAATATGATATTATCATACGACTGACACATCTATTAGAAAACAACAAAATAGGAAGTTCATGTATTTTATACATGCTTTTTTATTGGAATTTGTGAGTTCAACAGCATAATAATTATTATGGCAAAGTTGCTATTTGTAATGCTAAGGTAAGCACTAGAGACCCTTCAGCTCAACTTCTTCTCTTCTTATCAATATCACAACCACAAGTCGCGTTATATTCCTCTCTTTTTTTCTCTGTCTGTCTGTCTGTCTAACTATCTGTCTGTCTCTGTCTGCCTGTATAAATCTCTCACTCACTCACTCATTCACTCTATCTCTCTCTCATTCTGTTAAAACTAATACATCAAAGGTCTAATTGAATCAGTACATAAAAAAACAAGCACAACAATACTTTGCCCGTGAATCCGTTCTAATGAGTAGTATTATTATGTTCTATGGCGAGACCGTTGGGCAATAATAGAGTGTTAACAAGAAATGATAGCAGTTAAAAGTTTGCGTTAAAAATCTAACAAGCCATAGAAAATGCCAAAGTATCCTGGGGTATTTTTATTCTACAACTTTTAAAATTTACAGCGTTTAGATCTCTAGACTTGTTAATGTTGTTGACGCACGGATGGTGGTTAGAAATCTAGTGTTGGAAAGTTAACTAAGTTTACTCTGGCTAGAGATAAATTATTTATTTAACTATTCAGTATTACATCCATACATTATGGTCTTGATTTTTACCTAACATACCTACAGAAAATTGTATAATGTTACTGATGTCGAAGAACTGATAGCATCGCTCGTAGTAATGTTTAGATGAAACCTTTGGCGATTAAGACAACCCCAGTCTATTTTAAACATAAGAGGTTAATGTTGTGAAAAGAAAGCTGAAAAAAATACCAATCCAACTTCATAATGCTGTTTCCTGTGATTAAAAAATACACAGTAATTAGCGGTGAGCTGAAATTTGTTGAACTTGCAAAATGACCGACAAACTAATTCTCGCCTTTGGTATGACTCGGGGGCCTAGATGGCTCAGTTGGTAGTGGCCTCGCTCCGTGGCCCAGAGTTCGCGGGTTCGAACCTCAGCCGAGCACAGTCCGGGCCCCTACTGGTTGGGTCGGTGTCAGTATAAAGTGACCGGCTGAGGCTAAGTCATGGTATCCCAGCTAGTCTCTGGGTGGCAGCCCGTACAATTGTCATTGGGACCCAAGCTCTGAGAGCACCTTTGAAGTGGAATTGGGCTTGTAAAAATATCCTTCAATGTTGGTATGACTCGAGCGCTCGACTTCAGGTTTCCTCGGCAGCCTTCGCCGGACAGCTCGAAGAAACTTAGCGTTTGTAACGACGCCGTTACGCTTCCTATAAATAAATTCAAAAAGTTTTGTTGCCTAAGTATTTTGAAGTTTTAATGACTTTCAGGCTTGAAGGGGAAGATATCCAAACCACCGCCCTGAACTCTATTTCTATCCAGTTTTGTGCTGTTCGATAAATTAATTTATTATGATTGTGTAGAAACGATTTGGCTTTATTGGCTACATGAGTGCTTCTACAGCTATCTCTGCTGATGTTGTTGTTGTTGTTGTTGTTGTTGTTAATTCTACTGCTCCTGTTAATTAAGTTACAACGGAATATGAACAAGGTGGGGGGCTCTTGGACTAAGCCTACGTGTAGCGGACTTCATGTGAACACGGTCTAGCCCTGGTACAGGTTAAACAAGAAAAGAAAAACAACAGTTAAGGCAAACTAACCTAGAAACACAGGCTAGAATGGATGGTGACTGGAGTTTTGCTACATCGCATCAACAAAATATTTGTCTTGATAACTATTTACAAGCATCAATATTGAATACATAGATGAAATAGAACGTGGAAAGTAAAATTCTAGGGTCTCCTAAATTATGTTGGTTTATTTAAAGCAAAATATGCTACCCGATTTCACTTTACAATGAGTTCATGGTATTCACAGAGAAAGATTAAGAAGTATTTTAAATGATTAAGCATTATTGTGAAATGAAAATATCATAAAAAAATAATTTTTCACTGCCGGAATAGAAGATTACAAAACAAACTTAACCTATACAAAGTACGCCTAAAATAGATTAACTTAGGAAATGCTTCATTGTGTTAAAGACGATTGGGAACCAAAACAGAAATAAATTTTCAGGTTTTTACTAAACAAAAATTTTGTTTAGACTTTTACTTATCTGGTTCGCGTTAATTGGTCGGTAGCTGAATGTTTCTTTTTCGTTTAAATTTACTACTTTATAGCAAAGAGCATATACATTGTTAAGTTGTGCATCAACGCAAGCAGTTAGAATTTTGAGAGGAGTTTATTTTATATGATTTTCATAATGATAAGATTTCCTCAACAGTAATACTACACGTAATTACAATCCCCGCTTTAGTTAATCTACTTCATCCGAATGTAAAAGCCTTAATATTTAGTTCGAGAATTATTAAAACATTATGGAGACAAAGCACTTGAAAAATTTTGTGTAGGGCCTCAATAGTTATATCTACACAGCCAGTGCCATATTGTGCACTAGATTATAAACAAAGCAAATAACTTAATCTATAATCCTAAGAAAATCATTAAAAAAAACATGGGTGAGACAATGGAAAAGACAAAAATGATACAACTGATGTATAAGACGCAATCAAACAAGGGTCACTCTGCCCGGGACAAACCAAGTGCAGTATCTGCAGTGTAAACCATATGTGAGATACGGCATTTGGTTTTTCCATGGTAGTATTGATAAGCGTTTCAATATTATTCGTCATGTTTGTGAAGAACATCACTGCCTCTATCTTCAAGCAATTCAGTTTCAGGGTTCCGCTAACCGCCCGACGTGTAAAGCAAGAGATTTACTCGGTGTATTTCCAGCATCATATGAAATAAGAACTTTATGTGCCGTTTGATTTAGTTAACAAAAACGCTCTTCAGAAAACATCCTAGCCCTCATGATGATTGTATTGTATCAAGAGTTAACCCTATTCAAGCCAAGTGCAGCACCAAAGTAGCCGCATTAAGGCGATGCTGTCTTTGTTGTTTTTTTTTTTTCGGCTTTTTTTTTTACAATGCGGATGGATCAAGATCTATCTTAGACTAAAATATTTACACTCTTCCAACATCAACTGGGCCATGGGTTGAAAAATTTATAATATTACAGGGCCCAATTGAAAAACAAACCGAGCTCTTAAGCGACTAAAATAAATAGCAGCAGGACTACTGATGAACCTTACAGCAAGAAATGAGCAGTAAAAAAAATAGGAATTAGATTCCGGTAGTTGAGACAAAAATTTAAAATGACAGTTAAAAAAAAAAGCGTCCCTGTAAACTCATACTCAGGCAAGACGTATGAGGCCACCGCCAGCACGAGAGCTTTGTACAAGTAGAAACGTAGTTTAGCTTACAACCGAATTATCAAAGGTCTGTCAAATTTATTGTAAAAAAACTTTCTATTATTACAGGAAAATGCTCGGGCAGCTAGAAAAACCACGTAACTGAGTCACTGTGAAGAGATAAAACTAAGAACGACACGTACTATTCTAAAGCAGTAAAAGATGATCTAATGTGATAAAAGTCAAGGTATTATACAGTATATAAATGCTAGGGCACATTGAAAGTCAAATTGTATAATGGTCATGAGCAAATAAAATGGAACATTTCAAAGTGTTCAACGCAATCTTGAATGAATATACAACAGTATAATTTTGCTTTATTATAATATTATGCAAGCGTAATCACTTGAATATGCAGCGGCATGAAGTAATTGCTAATTATTGCCCTTGTTTAAAATAGAATGTCATGCTTTGAACAAGCCCTTCATCACTTTTAATCTTTCTCTTCACTTACTTTCCTCTTTTCTCTGTCTGTCACTCTCGATATCCCTGTCATTCTCTCACTCTGCTTGTCAGGTATGAAGCATTGGAAATAGTGAATAATTTTCCATGGTAACATTCGATCGACCTTGAACATCAAAAAGCTCTATTGTATTGATTTCAACAAACTTTACAAATGAAAGGTAAACCCTGACAATACAAAAAAACTTCATAATTTCATTTAAACATGCATAATAGATTAAAATATAATGTGGCATACAAAGTAAATCTATCAGAATTATTCACACACGATACATAATAAAGTCCTACACAAGTACAATGGTGATTTTGCGGTCCGCAATTCAATTGGTTAAATGCAGCATGAGTTATTGATAAATGTTTCATTAAAACAGCCTTAATGCAATACACAACAAATACATGCTTTAAAGCAAGAAAGGGCCCTTTGTAAAATATCATGTAAAAAATATCTACATGAATGGAACTTTTCTTTGTCTAGATGGCCATCCCTTTCCCTCTATTTCCTTATGTAGACATTATTACCTAATCTTTACACAGACAGCCACAAGACAAACTCGTAGGAATCTGATAGGTTTCTTACCGATAAGGTATAGCTTTAAGTAAGATAAAACGTTAGAAGTGCGATTTTACTCTTTTACCATTCTTAATGTTTCTAGAAGTAAAAGTGAAGTAATACATTATTTTAACCTCATCAGAGAAGATTTAAAGATTTCCTGTACTAGCACCAGCAAGGCTTTTATCCAAATAGGCTCAAATCGTTTTACAGATAAAACGATTTCAAATCAAAATTAAAGCAAGCATCAATAATTTAAATTCGCGCCTGTAGTTTTTGTATGTAGAATTAGGCTACATATTAGTTTCAAAACGACTAATGAAAATAGCTCGGTATGATCGGACAAAGATGCCGTGTTGGTTCCTTTACACAGAATCGCCACCTTTCTGTATTAACCTTTATATCAATTTATGTACGAAATATCTATTTTTCAACCGGAAACTTTTAGCTTTTCTAGACTGAGCTGGTTAGAGAATGACTTTTGAGATTGGGCGGAAAAAAGACAAATTTTCATAACCTGTATCAGATAAAGATATTATTAGTAATAGTTTAATCATGGAGAAAAATAAAAGTTGAACAATTATAATTATGAGTCAGTTAGCCATTGAGTCTAAATTAAAAATTATGATGGTCATATTATGACCAGCATTTGATGTACGCGAATTTTATCTTGAAAGAGTATAACTTTACTTTATTAAAATCTGAAGAAATAAAAAAGATCCAGCTTGTTTTGCATCACTACAAATTAAGTCTGCACGAGCAAGCTCATGCGTATAAAATGTTTTCTTCATTTGACTTGAAATTATTGATAGATATATGAAATAGTGTATTTTCTGAATATTGAAAACACGAGGTTAAACCAATGACGCATGGCATGAATGCTTGTAAAAGAAACTTTACTATGTAGAAGAAATGCTTTAAACAATATCAATGATCGGTGGTAACAAACCTAATACATGTTTGATTCCCTGAAGTTCAATACAATGTTCAACATTCACAAAAAGAACGGAAATACCCGATAGAATAAATGTCTAAAAATAAAACAGTGCTAAGCCAATCAACGTGAACGTTGACAACTGTACTGTCCGATGACCTGATCTTCATTGTTCCCAAAGCAAAAACAAATTGAAAATTTACAAGTCACATATTATTTAACATGAAGACTTATAATGGTGACGAAGTTAAACGCTGAATAAAAGCGATAGTAAACTATGAAATGCATGCGTTAATTCATAATTGGCGATCTATAGAAAATCTGCTTTATTACTCGATTTCGTCATAGAAAGGTAATTATAAACTTAGTCAGTTCTCTTTCAAAGCTTTTCTGTGATCGAACTATGCACTGCATCGAATAAGCGTTTCTCGGTATCCTTTTAACAGTAACTGTACCGTGTTGAAAAATACCATACAGCGGTATAGCTTACTGATTACGAAGAACATAATAATTGCTATTATTTATTCTTTTTGGATCGCTGCAAACAAATACAAAACTCTGCTTCCGAGCAAACTGCAAGTACTGCGCTAGAAACATTTATTTTATTAAAGTTGTTAATAAACCGAATGAAAACTTACCCCATGTATTAAATTTATTACTGCTAGCAATCAACCGTTTTCACTAAATGAAAGATGGGGTGGTCTTCTATCTCTCCTAAGTCCCCCCTCATCTCCCCACCCCCCCTAAAAATTGGCCGGCTTAAGTAATTAAAAAATAATGGTAATAATTTCAGCATATAATTTATCAATGCATTACAATTCATACTCAAACGAACAATTTAACATAGCTTCTAACATAAAAAAGCATAAGAAATTGAGATCTCACATTAAAAACTGAAATTAAAAAAAGTGTTGATAGCACCACTAACAGCTGTGCGCTCTGGAATTATATTATAGCAAAATATGAAGACTGGAGTATGCTATCTTTTAAAGCTCTAATCCTTATGTAAAAATGTAAATATGGGCAATATGAAAATTTTACACTTCTCACTACTCTCAATCTAAGGTCCAGGCAATAAATATTGAGACATTCATATAGGTATTATAGGCAGGATTGTTATAGGTCAAAGGTTTCGATGCCTTGTTTATAAACACCCACCTCTCAATAAATGACATACAGTTTCAAGGATTGTTCGTATTAAATAGATTTTCTCCATCGCATCTAAATTAGGCACCGGTTGCTTGTCTGCACGTTTCTATCATTGTCATTGAAATTTCATGTTCTGTCAATAAAACAAGTAAAGGAATCCATACTTTTAATTCTTTTTTCATGAAGCACAAGTAGGCCCTATCTCTCTCTCACGCTATCTCTCTGTCTCTCTCTCTTCCTTCTCTCTCTCTTTTGAAAAGGAACAAAACAATGCACTAAGTCATACAGGCACACGACTTAACAGAATTGCAAGCATCTGTAGACTACATGTCTACAGTAATAAAAAAAATATCTCGCAACCACTTCAAATGAGTGATGTTGCGTTTTGCACATTCAAGGCAATTATCCTTAAAAACAATTGAATATATTTCTGATCTTCCGTTCGTCGAAAATATAAATTTGCTATAAATTTGATAAAAGATATTTAAAGTTTTATTAGGCTTTAAACATAGAGGAAAAAAATCAGTTAAAAAAAGCGGTTCCTTGAAATTTAACTTCGGGCACCCGACTTATTCGGGTTGGCCGCGAGACAAATACATACAAAATCTATACCTACATATATTACATAATTTATATTCTGTCGATTTCAAACCAAACGCTATATCGTAGGCAGATTGAAGAAATAGACAGTACTAACCCGGCATTGCGCTAGGTTTGCCCTTAGGATAGCACAGTGGTACAGTATAAACAACAATGAACGATCAATGAGTAGGTACTAGGTGTTTTCCGATGATTCTAAAACCTGGATAGTGATTGTGTTTCACATCGCCAGCAGTGTAGTGAAAACAAGATAGAAAGCACCTGAAGAGTCTAGGAAAATGCGGGGTCTATGTCACTGTATATCTAATCTCAACCGTTGTTAACAGACCCTTAGCCTTGAAAAGGTGAAAACTTCGATAGAAAGTATCTTTTTTCCAGTTACGTTGTGGATTTAGTTTCCTTAACCAATTCTATATCGATGGTTTTCTTTTTACCTTCGGAACAAATAAGTGGTACACCTCTTGAAAGAGAATTCTTTTCGCTAACGATTCCACAAGAGTCTGTTACCGGAAGTTTTAACTCCCAAATAGTCTTACAAAAGTAGCCTTTCCTTCATTTGTGTATACTTTCAAATCAAAACAAATTCTCATTATATTTCGATAATATTTTGATAATTTTTTGCTTGCAACTTTCAATGGTCACATAGGCTCTGACAATTACGAAACTCAACCAACTTCGAGTGTCTACAAGACTTAATAGGAAGTAACTGTCTGAAGTTTAACTGTGGAAAATAACTGGGCGCAATGATATCAGCAACATGAAAAGTGACTTTCTGTGGATTGACGCCTTGACACTGACAATAATCATTTTTTTTAAAAACTATTGTAATACTAATCATTGTATGCGCTGCTACAAAATAACTGACATATTTTTGATGTATGAAGATGATAGTGTCAATTTTATGTTTGAAAGGGGAGATACATTTCAAATATGACATTAACCAGGTGTTCCCCTAAACTCTTCACGTACTCTTTTTAAATAGCAACAGAAAAAATGCGTTTTTTGTCCCTGTAATTACCACACAACCAATCTATCCAATCAGAACGACGTATTGCTGCCCCACACGGAGCCCGCTGGCGTCGGATTGGCGCTGTTCTGTACACTATTTCTTGCGCTGTTCTGCGCACTATTTCTGGCGCTGTTCCTTGCACTGTTCCTGCCGCTGTTGAGGCCGGTAGTGTTGAGTGCTCTAGAACTGCCGGCCTGAATGACGCTCGTTCTGGAGCCGATTGTTAGCACAGAGCCTGCAGGAGTCATGCGACCGTTCGGTGTGTTCAGCGCGGTCTGGCTCGCTGATAGCAGCTTTGCCACCTCGTGAACGTCAAGGTGAGAGCGGTAGATCTTGTCGCCTAGCTGGTACTCGAGTGTTCCGATCATGCTCGGCTCCCTGTCTGGAGAGTAACGATCCTTTCTGTCGTCTGCCATGGCGGGTCCCCAGTGGGGCAAAGGCATGGCACGCATGCGTAGAAGCTACAGGAGAGAAGAACATAAAATAACAACGATCAAGAACATTTGAGGAGAACATGAAATAACAACAAACATAAGAAGAGGAAATAAAATAGCAACAATCATACCTTTGGTTAAAAATAAAATTATTGTCTGCTAATCGAGTTAACAGGTTTGAGAAAGATGAATTTGCTTAAAATCGAGTTATTCTTTGCAAAAGAATGGGAGAGAAAAGTAATTTGGGAAAAAGTTTGATTTTCTGTCTAGCTTTTAAAGGCTCGTGCATACTTATCTTATCTAAGGCATACATGCACTGCTTCAAGACAGCAATTCATACAAAAATATGTTTCAACTTCAACACACCTCAAAGGATGACCAGAAGGACACACATAAATACAAAAATAGTTTGAGCCTTTCCCAGCTTCGTTTGTAAGATCAGTCGGACTCTGATTTAATTTAGTGGCCTCAGACTTAACCTTGAAATCTCCCTTCTTGAAGTCCCATTAAGCGTCTAAAATCTGCGTTAATTTGGTGGCCTCAGACTTAACCTTGAAATCTCCCTTCTTGCAGTAGTAGTAAGCGTCTAGAATCTGCTTCAATTTAGTGGCCTCAGACTTAACCTTGAAATCTCCCTTCTTGAAGTCCCAGTAAGCGTCTAAAATCTGCTTTAATTTGGTGGCCTCAGACGTACCCTGAAATCTCCCTTCTTGCAGTAGTAGTAAGCCTCTAAAATCTGCTTTAATTTGGTGGCCTCAGACTTAACCTTGAAATCTCCCTTCTTGCAGTAGTAGTAAGCGTCTAAAATCTGCTTTAATTTGGTGGCCTCAGACTTACCCTGAAATCTCCCTTCTTGCATTAGTAGTAAGCGTCTAAAATCTGCGTTAATTTGGTGGCCTCAGACTTACCCTAAAACCTCCCTTCTTGCAGTAGTAGTAAGCGAACCATAACACGATGGATGACACAGGGAACATGACGATAAGCCAGCCCAGAGCTTTCGCCCACTCAGGGAACGGCAGCCCGTCATAGGTCGGCTCTTTGTAGAATATGGCGTTCACGATGATCGTAACCTAAAACAGGAGAAGATACAATAAACATGATAGAAGCTTTTTCAGAAAAACCTCGACGTGTGTTTAAACCTGTCACAAAGAGTACTACATTATTCGCAGCCAGGGCCAAGGACTCGGTCGTCGGAAATTCCTTTTTTTAACGAAAAAGTCACTTAAAGATATTTGTTCTTCTTCTTTTTTTTCTATATTTTAAAACAATAAAAAATTGTGTCTCTTTTGCTCAAAACATGGCTAATTTTATGACAATTTTGACGGTTGGAAGTTTGGAAAAATGTCTTGTTTCAAGCACTACTTATTGGAATGTCAAAAATTCATGTGACATCCGACTCATTTACCCAGGACGCGAGACAAATAAAAAGTCAAACATTGGATCGATCATTTATAGTTTCTAGCTGTAAATTTGTTTATGACCAAATCTTTAGTCCGTACATCTGATCGATTTGCTCCAACACATATAGCTTTGGGAGAAATCGATTATTTGTAGTAGAATGAAAGCCGTGATGTCTTGAAGGTCAATTAAAACCATTCAAGCAATAGGACGATCATAGTGGATTAACTGACTTAGTAATTCATAACCTACCCTTTGTGTCTAAATGCTATGCCCGACCGGGTTGTTTCTTCTGATTGTTTAATAAAAAAAAAGGTTACAAAAGTTGAAATTGAATTCTACTACTGACCCACCAGTGCAAGTCAATACAATACGATTTAGCAAATCCATCGACCAAATGCATGCTATTTCAATTTTACACTCATAAAAAGATAGATATGTATATCCGGCAATATCATACCCATGTTAAAAAGAAGTAAACAACAAAAAAAAAAGAAAACATCGTCTTGGACTTGAAAAACATGACGCACAAAATTTTACAAAACAAAACACCGGAATATGATTTCTCACCAGAATGACCAGTGGCGATACAAATGTCCAACAGATTTTCCAGTAGATTCTCTTCTTCTCGCCAATCATCATCTGAATGTCTTCCCAGAACTTGGAGAAACCTGGCAAGTGACAACATTAAAGATGGTTATAGACAGAGAGCATGGGTATTCTATCATGTAATAGTGGTGACTTGAGCTTTTTTATGGTCCAAATGTGCAATAGCTAGAATATAAACTTTATTAAATGTTTCCAAAGCGGTCTTTATAACTTTAACATTAGAGAAATGCCAATTTCAAGGGTCAATTATGATAAAAGGTTTCTAAAAAGTCAGTTTGAGAGAAATTCAACAGTCCAAATAAAAAACCAATATCATGCGTTTCTAAAAGAAAAGCGGTTTAGCTTGTTTTTTTTATTTTAATTTGGCAGCTGAGATTTTTATATATGATCTGTGTGGAATGCCTTGGTGCTTGCTCAGTGTGTTGATTGCAGCCCCCCTTACACGACATTATGTTACAAATTTGCAATTTTTATAAGCTGCCTAGATTTGTTTTCATGTTTAATTTAGAATAAATAAGCAACATACTATCTCCTACTTATTTCAATAACCACTTGAAGCTATCTTTTCTAAAACCATTAAACCCCTGTTCAATGCTCGTACACCTAAGGCACACACACACACACATGCAAGACTCATCTTTCCAGCGCTCACCATAAATCCAGTTGATGGCTATACACTCCACCATGCCAACAATCAGCAACGGGAATCCCCCAACACTGTAGTCGACAAGCTCGAGAAGGTAGATACCACCATTACAGACCATGGGCAAGCCAAGGAGAAAGCCGACCACGACAACGCCGATACGGAACGCCATCGCTGAGGTCTTTGTTCGTGACAGGATTGGAAACTCGTCGAGGATTGCACTCATCACGCACTCCACAATGGAAAACTGGACAAGGGAGTGAGGGGAGGGGGAGCAGGATGAGACAGAGTGTATCAAGGTTAAGGTTAGAAAAGAATGGAGAAATACCGGTTGAACCTAAATTGTGCTCAATCTGAAGTGCAGTATGAGATGAGAAAACATGAAGAAAAAACTTTTCTAGACCTGTACGTATACTTAGAGTCAACGCCGCAGAAATAATTGTAAGGTCGAGCTGATACTGTATTTAACAATAAAAAAGACAGCTAAGTTAGACTCAATGAGCTTGAAATGCGGAAAACAACATGGCATAGACAGCACTTGTAATCATCTTCCTTAACTCCAAAAATATGCAATTTGAGGGCGAGGTAGATCTATTAGCATTAAAATAAGCGTGTTAGATTGCTACACATTAAAGAACTGTGATGGGTTGGATAGCGCTAAAAAAAACAATTAAAAAGTATAATCTAATTATTATAGTTTTACAATGACACCAACAACCAACCTGCGATCCAAATCCAAGTGTTGCCATCATAATGAAGAAAAAGACCGCCCACATTGGGGCAACCACCATCCTTGATAGAGCTTCGGGGTAGACTTCAAACGCTAGACCAGGCCCTGGGGTAGCAAGAAAAATATTCATTCAGGGTTATATAAGAGTTATGATAATCATTTACATCAATAGCACAAGTCGTGATGGTGCACAGCAAAGTCTTGCTCAGGCAAAAGTGAAATACAAAACCTTTTAGATCTAATCATCATTGATCAAATTTTAATTAAAAAGGTGTCTGGACAATTTTTCGTCAGCGATTATTTCATGTTTTCCTATCAGAAGCATATTTACTTAAGCATTGATTCAATTTGATTTAATTCATTTTGGCTAAACTGAGTTGGATAACATTGGCATCTGTTTTATTTCATTGAACTGCAGCTTTCCCATCGCGAATGTCAAATTTGAGGCGGTTTTTTATGCATACGTATTTATGAATAAAAAAGATAAAATATCAAATATGTGAAATTCGGCTCTCAATCTTTCCAATCAAAATCGAAGAGAACTAGGACTTTGCAAAACTTTCTATCAGTTAATAAACATTCAAGGTGATTTTTACAAATCATAATATCTGCTTTTTTGGCCAAAATACTTAATTGAAGGTAGTAATTGGCAATGTGTGGGAAAAGGTGTAGAAAAAGAAGTATCTGACAATTCTTGCTTTGACGGTTTACAAACTTCGATTGTAACAGCTTCAACACCCACTGCTTTGCTACTGAAAGAAACACTGCTTTTATTTTAGCGGCCCACATTACTTCATCATTTTTTTTTCAAATTTATCACCACAGACTTCAAGGCTCATAACAGACAAACTACATCTTAACAGGAACTTTGTTCATTAATTCATCAACAGTCTTCCGGAAAAAAGTCATTTGGGTAATTATTTTCTATCTTGTGTACTTACCCCCCTTTGCAACATCCCCAACATCGACATCCTTCTCAAAGGCCATGAAGCCAAGAATGGAGAAGATGACGAAGCCGGCGAAGATAGAGGTGGAGCAATTGAGGACGGCGACGATGATGGCGTCACGATGACAGTTGTTGGTAAACTTGTTAAAACTGGACATGGCAATAAGACCTCCGGAGCAGGCGCTTAGCGAGTAGAAGATCTGGGTAGCTGCGTCACTCCATACCTGGAGAAAGATAGGGAGTGTGTGGAGGGGAGGGCAGGAGTTGAAATTAGTTCTCGCATCAAGCTTATCATCATTTTGGGTCATTTTTCATCGTAAATCACCATCATTATCATCACTACTTTCACCAGCTAACTTTATCACAGCAAAAGAAAAAACAACAATAACAACATCACCACCATAATCATCATTTTTGTCACAACCCTTAGTAAGGTTTTACATCTCCGACTATTATTTTAGAATTAATATCGACCCGGATGCATATTGTTTATGTAAATGGAAAAGCTAGATTATAGATATATTTGTTTTTGGTACAGAATTATATTAAATGTAACCAAAAGATTCATATCAGCATGTGGTATCTTTGATACAGACATCCACCAAAGATCTAACAATAAAGCCGTTATTTTAACTTCAAACCACCTGTAAATAACCAGTTTTCAAATGCTATGATTAGTCTGAATCGAGGTTTATCATGCTCTATAACGTATAAACATTCTCAAAATCTTTTCATTCCATGTTCTTATTTAATTATGACCCTAACATGCAACCTACAAAATATTCGGGACCTTTCGTCAATCTTTTGCAGTTGTCTCCTTGTGTAGAGTATAGCGATTTTATTTGCCCCAAAATTATCAGTATCGCCATCATCATCACCACTATCACAATTATCATCATTGCCATTATCTTTAACAGCGAAAAAAACAAGAAAATCATGAGTTTGTAATTGATATAAATCACCAGCCCTATCACAATTCACAGCAACTCCATCATTGTCATCATTTCGCAATCACAATCAAACCCATCACGACTTTCATCTTAATTAACCTATACTACTTTCAATTGGGCATGATATTAGAAAGCAAAATCAACATTCTTGTCCTCAAGCAACTGACTTCCAAGAGGAGTCCGAAAATTGTTAAAGGGATGGATGATTTGCGCTCTAACCACATTTCCAACTGTCAAATCTTTGTACTGTGACCGCATTCATTGACAATAATTGTTGCTCAATGTTCTTTGATAAAACTATTCCATGTTTTAATTAACTACTAGTTTTTAGAATCATTTGTGCTTGAGTGTAACAACAAATCAACATAGGCCACCGTTATTCTGAGTTCTCGCCACACTTACCCTTGGGTCTGCCAGTTTCTTGAAGTCCGGCTTGACATAGTAGACGATACCGTTGCCTGCACCGTCCAGAGTGAGACCACGTATGAGCAATACTGTCAGCATCACGTAGGGGAAAATAGCCGTGAAATATACAACCTGTAGGGGGAATCGTTGGGTAAAATAGACGATACACATAATTTTGTTTAACAATAGCATCATGTAAGAGAGCAAAATTAATCATAGCGTGGGTCAAACAGACGACATACTTATGTATAGAATGGCTTTTTTTTAAAAACAAAACGTCACGTCGATGTAAATATTGATGAAATAAACAGCCCGTAAGGAGAGTATTTAATTCTTACGTTTGCCAAGTGGTCGATACTTATTATAGTGATAAGGCCATTTTTTGGTGTAGGAAGATCATCACGTAAAAGAAAAAACATTGAAATGTAGAACATGTTTGGCGAATATTTAATCATGGCGTAAATAAAGTAAATGATACAGACTTATATAGACTGTTTTTAATACAAAGACAACAGGGTGACGTAGGGCCAATGCGGGATGAAATATACATCTTGTAGGGGAGTATTTAATTATGGCCTGGCTGTGTAAAAAAAGGGATGAAGATTTTAATGGTCAGGTATTTTTTTTTCATAAAACCATCTCAATATGAAGAAAATAGAGGTTAAATATACAACCTGAAGAGCAGTATTTAATCATGGTAATAAGTAATAGACGATACAGGTTTTTAAAGTGTTAGTTGTTTTTTTTTTCTAAAAAGTATTACGTAGGGGAAAATAGCGGTGAAATATACAATCAGTGGCGGGATATTTAACTGTGGCTAGACTGCGTAGAATGAGCGACACAGATTTTAAAATGCTGTTATTTATAAACATGAAAACAGCATACAATGGTAGATGGAGATAACTGTGAAATAATGAACTGATAAAGAGGAAAGCAGAAAATAAACCCATGACGTGTGCAAAACAGACGGCAATGATTTTCACAGCATGGAAAGTATAATCCCCTTTTTTTTTCTCCACAAAAGCATTACATAAGAATACATTATCTTTGACATAAGCAGATTTTACTAGGAAACAATGTAGAAAATGACTTTCATAAGGTCTTCGTGTTCAGACTCAAATCTAAAGCGGGCAAATAAAAATTGGTTTAAGATAAAAAAAAAGAACACAAAAGCACTCGAATGCAGGTGCACTTATTGGGCATAAAATACATAATAATCAAAAGTTGTTGCTACACATAAGAATATTAAACCGCGTATGCTTTAGACAGACTTTTTAGGAAACTTCAAGTTAAGATTTGTTTTCAATATATTTTTACTTTACTAGTTGTTTAGTACTCAACAAAGTCGGGCAAAGAGTTGCCTCCCTTAATTTTTTCTCAAACATTGTTTCTAAAAGGTACCGCTGTGTCTTTTTTTCTTTCCGTAAGCTCATTGCCTATCCCTCTAAGTTTTTGTCTCCTGTATCTTTATTTTTTTTTTAACCCTCTTTGGTGTCTAGACTCCATGCTTTCTTGTTAGCCTATCATTCAC
>BMAT01009007.1:62614-72919 GCA_019649035.1 Elysia marginata
AGATTATTATGGAAAGTTAAGATTCACTCAGCTACTGAAAATTTATGTCATAATATTATATTTTACCATTATGATGTTAGAAACAAACAATTGCTTAGATTTAATTTTTGAGACTTTAGGAGGAGGGAAAGTTAAATCAACAAAAAGAGATTTTCTTAACTCAAACTTACCCCTTTGAAAAAATTGAAACTTACCATGTTCCATAAGTATTCTAAACAGTTCTCCAAAATCTCCATTTCCTCAAAGGAAATTCAGTACTTATAATTCTAATTTGAATCCCGCAATCTGTTTTACTTTGAGGCATTGTTTCTCTTTTCAGGTTATAGAAGTTCATTGTTTTTAAAATGATATACACTGTTTTAACCTGTGGTATTGATATACATTTTCGTTATGGCAATCGAGTACAAATAATTTAAACCTATATAATGTGACTATTTAATTAAATCTTATATTCATATTACTGGTTTGTAATATATCTCGTGTCCAGGGTGACTGAGTCGGAAGTCGGAAATTAAGTTTTTGAGAAAATGTCATTTAATTTTTCTTCTTTTTTCTCAATATTTTAAATTAACAAAAGTTTTAATATTGTTTTATGAAATATTGATAATTTCATTTAATTCTTTATGTATGGAATCTCAGAAATATTTCTTTTTCAAAACAGAACTTCTTTAAAGGTAAAAACTGCAACATCAGACTCATTCACCGTGGACGTGAGACATATGTACTGATGATTTGAATTTTGGGTGATCATAACCTAAACTTTTGTGGCAGTGGGATTCAATGCATCCATGCTGAACTTAATACATGTTCCTCCAAAGTTTAATGTAAAGCACCCTGGTTTCTTTCCTAGGGAAGCTTCTACATTGATAAATATATTGACATTATATTATTGTTACAATATTATTATTACAATTTCGTAACATTTCGTTATTTATTTCATTTCAGGATCAGCCTTCTTTCCCCCGACCAGCAGACTTGGGGCAGGCCTATATTCAGTGAGTATCTATGGAGGGTTGGTGCTGTTCAGTTTGTTTCTGCTCTACGACACTCAGAGAATCATCAGAATGGCAGAGACATATCCACTTTACATGGAACGACCTTTCGATCCTATCAATGCGTAAGTTCTTACATACGGTAGTTAATGTTTTTGAGAGTTTGTCCCTTATAGATGCATATGTCTAAGGAATTTATGGAAAATCTAAATATTAAAAAATCATGTTTTTGTGAGAATTGTCACAAAAAGATATTTTATATATGAACCTTTTTTTTTTTCATTAATTTTTCAAGGGAAGAAGTGGCAGGGATTTGCTACATTGAAACCTATGTTTTGCTGCTCATTTTGCTGGTGCATAAGCATTAAGATGAAACTTGCAAATCTGTCTATCATATCAGTGAAAAGATGAAGTCCAAGAATTAGAGTTTTAATACAGTGGATTCCATTAATTTGAATTGATGGATAATTCAAATCTGTTCTAGAATCCTAACCAGTATCTTTTTTTTCTTTTTTCAACTGTCCGTAACTGCAAGTTATATTTTGAACCGAATAAGCTGTTCCCAAGCACTTTGATTTAATCAAACTGCACTGTATTCAAGTTTAAAAAATCATGGCATTGTGGAAATTGTAACATGCACAAAAGATATTTTATAAAGGGGCCTTTTTTCCCATTAATTTTTCAAGGTAAAAAGCTGTAGGGGGTTACAGCAATAAAATAAATTTTCCTGCTTAATTTCTGGAACGTAAGCCTAAATACCAAACTTTTGTAAATCTCTCAATCAGTGAAAATATGAAGTCCAAGAATCAAAGTTGTAATTTTTTTTTTTCGTGAAGAGGAACAAGTATAGTATTTTTTAGTATATTCTAATTGTCAAAACACTATTAGCAATGCAAATACTTTGGAGTTCTTTTAACTCAGACTCTGATAACTAGAATTTATGGATGACTCAAAGCTTTTTTAGAATCCCAATTGGTAGTTTTTTTTTCTTTGTCAAATATCCTTTCATTTGAAGTTCTGATATTTTAACTGAATTAGCTGTTTCCAAGCACTTCAACTTAAACGGACTGTTCTGTACAATATTCAACTGTTTTCCTTTATCTTTTTTCCCTTTTATGCGCCTATGTCTTTTGTCAGGAGACAGTTTTGGTAATATGTTTATTTGAACTTAAAATTTCTTGTGACTTGTTTTCCTAGTCTTATGAGCAGAATTTTATTGAGTAAGTCAAATCAAGTCAGGTAGAAACATAGACTGACTGCAGAAAAGTTACTGTTAAGCAGAAGTTTCATACATAGCCATGGAGTTTTGTTGCTGAGTAAGCAATCTATGTATTTATTTTAAGAGACAGCGCAGGCGGTAAAAAACTAATTTCTTTTATTGTATCTTCCAGGAGCATCAGCATCTACATAGACACACTGAATATCTTCATCAGAATTGCAATGATGATGGCTGGTGGTGGGAACAGAAGGAAGTAAAACCCAGCATTGAAAATTATCTAAAGAACATTTTTTTTTATATAATTCATCAGCATTTCATAAGTCAAGTATTTTTTTTAACATCTTTATAAAAAACTGATTCCACTAGCTTTAGGTTTCTGTAAAACTTGAGGTCAAGCGTCTCATAGTTAAATAGAGTGTAAATTTATTAGCTGGCTACCTGGTAATCTAGTTAAATGACTGTAATTGTTCTTAGTGAAAGTCATGTGATATATAAATTGGACATGTTCTAATTTATTCTCATTTGGTATATGGGTTGGCTCAATTGGCAGGGTGGTTGACTGTTACGCTAGATGTCCCAGGTTTGATCCCCAGTCCAGGCAAATGTCATTTGCTTCCATTTGCCCACCCATACAGTTTATTAAGAACCGAACAAAGCTGGGTCTTAAGACTCATCAAAAGTAAAGGTGGCGAGGAAAGCAATTTCAAACTATATCACAATGGCTTGTGCCAAGAATAATAAGGACCCTACATTTTGTTCTCCAAGGCTTGTATTTGATTATGGGACTTACTTTACTAACTAGTATTTACTTGATACACACCAATGTAACTTAAGTCAGATGAAAGAGTTGGTAAATGTTTTTCAGAGGAAGAGGCTTTCAGTGTTTATTCTGTTATTTTTTGTTTGGAGCTTAAGTAAATTTTTTTGAATACCAACATTTTGTTACAAGATTGTATATAATTTGAACATTGTACATAGCAAATAAAATATTTCCCAATTGAAGAGGAGACACTGTTTGATCTGTCTTTAAATGGCCTGTTTCTTTTCATTCCTTATTTGTAGATCGTTTATTCTCTTAACCAGTCCAAATGAATTGGACGTTTTATTTGAGAAAAATACCTTTCAACATCAGAAAGGATAAAGCTATAAGATCCTAGCGAAAGCCATGGGTATGAAAGTCAGTAAAGTACAATGCACTATTTAAAAGCAATTTGCTTCAGATTTTTAAAAAATAAATTTGGTTCACAGTTTATTCCAGATCATTAAAGTATACATGACTCAGAATGTCATAGTACGTTGCATCGTTTGTAAAGGGTTGGTTGTACAGATACCAATCAAAACTGTTCAACAACAACAGTTCAGAGGCAAAAATTTGTTTTAACAATTTTCACCCAAATTTATTCAAACTTTGCATATGATTTGCCACTGCACTGTTCTCGATTTTGTTTGAGGCTTTTTTTATATTTTTGTTTGTTTTGCCAATATTTTTCTTGAAAAAAAGTACTTTTTGGCAGCAGCATCTTTTATGCAAACTCAAAAAAATAAAAAACCAAAAAAAAAAACAGAAGCTTTGAAAAAATTGCTTCTGACAAAATGTTTGAATTGACTGTTTTTAATTAACGATTGATTTTCACAGAATGCAAATCCATTGTTTAGATATTGACTTATAAAAGCCTAAAAGTTGACTATTTTTATCCAATATGGCAGCTACATTAAATTGGTTTCCATGGCAACCAAACATTTGGAATGACTAAATAAACGTTTTTCTTTGATTTTTGTCCCTCAAACATTATTTTGAAACACAGAAATTATATCTTATTACAAAAAAGAAAAAAATGCCCCTTGCTGCCGCACTGGCCCTTAACATGTGAATGCATACATGTGCATTCCTATGCACTTACCATGAGAGTTGGGTAGTAATTACTAAACCTCAGTAACATGGAGCACTGTGATTATCTTCTAACAATATCATTGATTGGGGACATTTCATTTTTGTCTAGAGCACTACATAATACTCCATTTTCAAGTTGAAAATGAAAAATGCACATATGTAAATGTCTTGTAGATGTACCAGTCTCACTCTCAGTCAAACATGTTTATTCATACAACTTTCTATTTTGAATAACAGGGATGGGCGCTACATGTGGGAAAAAATCCTGAGGTCGCGCTGGTTGTAACATGATTATATAACATTGCTTATGCTAATTATCATTTCCAAGTTTAATGCAATCCATAGGCAACCATTAAACAAAATGGTGTAGGTCTGCTTATCAAACTTGTTTCAAAGGTAATAATATCATTTACTGAAATTTGTGTGCTAATAGACTTGGGGGGATCTGACCCAGGATTTTTTAAAATCAAAATGGGAAAAAATGGTGAAATCAGAATAAATCCTGAGAATGCCTATCCCTCGAATGAAAGGGAGTTTTTTCAAGTCTTATTCATATCCTAATAGAGACCTTTAGCACACGCACCGTGTCTCACTACGCGTACGTGAAAATCGGGAAAGCCGATTGAGAAACTATAAAAATAATGAAACCAGTTTCTAAAAATAGACCCACAGACGTTCGCGTCATACTCACGCGTTGCTGCTTAAAGTCTGTACTATTAAAGAGAGAGAGACAATTATAAGGGCGTACATCTTATGTGTCCAGGCTTAATAATTTCTCTCCAATTTCAGTAATCACATATTTTCCCAAGTCATACTCATAGTTGATTTCAGTATTTTAGGTGTGACATCAGTCCTCCAGTACTTTGGTTGTCCTTCTGGTATTAAAATACTGAAATTGATACTGGTTGGCAGCTCTGCATCAAGGCCGTTCAGCCTGGCCAGACCTAGGTCATAAGTCTTGAAAGACAGTAGGTCTAGAAGAGAATGGCTCCAAAATTAAATTCAGTCTGGGTGAAGAGCATCAAGTCACTTCTGTCCGCCTCACTTCTTCCCCTCTCTTGTGCTAAGGCTAATTCCTTCATTCAAACCCGTCAGTCCATCCTCAATTTGAGCTAAGTCACAGCAGGTGATTGACATCTGCAGCTTCTACTTGCCACCAGCCACAATAAATGGGAGAGATCCCCTACACAAAGCACTTGCAGTACACTAGACCCTGTCCATTGAATTTTATCATCTACTTAGGACTGGTACATGTACGAAAAGCTGATACAAAGAGCCCCACCCTTTGTTACCAATAATGCAGGTTTTAGGTCAAGATAACTGAATCACCAGATAGATAGACACAAAACAACAAAAAGAGACAGAGAGACCTGTTAAGTGCGTATTAGATTTTATTCTGTACATTATCTAGGCTATATTCACACAATGTAAGCCGCCTCCTGCAGCATTATGTAGCTAAGGCTATGGCCATGGGTTTGTTATTAAATCAAAATTTTAAGGCTGTTAGTATTAGTGTTAACTTCACACACAGTAGGACTGACTGTGTCATTCCCTCCTTATTTTGGGAAGCTTTAGGGATATAAAACTTCCATAACTGGTACTTAGAATTTGACATAGACCTTAGAAACAGGTTTACTTAAAAAGAAGGCTACAAAGGCCATGTTTCCACTAAGACAGAAATGGGCCAACTGCTAAAGAGTCTGAGTCACCAAGAAAAATAGCGCTTGAACTAGCAACAAAATCATAGTGTTTCCAGTAAAACGATGCGAAAAAACCCCAAATGTTATCGCCTTTTTCTTGGTTGGTTGGAATACAGTTTGCACTAGTTTTGTCTGGTCGTTTCGATGAGTCATCAAGCACAGGCCTGACTCGGGCAAATTAAAATTACTTTTAAAAATCCTTTTGGCAAAACCATTATCATATTCGTAATCAGTGCTTTAAAACTAGCAGTCTTCACAAAACCGAGTAGATCTGATGACAAAGATTTGAAATAAAAAAAATTTTACTAAATCAAGGTCTACTTCTACTTTTAGAGCTGAAATCTTTGCTTTAAAGTTACAGTTGGCCTTGTTAGTGGAAACACACAACGAAAATGACCTGACAACAGTCAACGCTGCTTAAGTCGATTTTCAAGGGACATAACTACTAAGAAAGATTGACTTAAGTGAAAAGTTGAGTTAAATAATAGCTGCGTTATCTCCCTTGATTAAAAAATATGAGCATAAGGTCCTTGTCTTCATCTGCATTATAGTATTTGTTGTTGTTAAGACGTGTTGTCTTGACACTTTGTTTACTTAATTATCCTAGTCTTGTGGGTTACACATAGCCACACCTGTAAACCTTTCAGCACTGTCCATTACAAAGGTTGATGTAACTTGTAAGAGTATGGTTTTACTTTTCAAGGGGTTTATTGTCTCCTTGTTTCAGGGCTGTTTAAGGTCTCCTTCCTAAGGTAATCTCAGGAATCCTCATACGGTACGACGACTCGGTTCAGATTATTGTCTCCTAAGGTTGTCTTGGATCTTTATACAGCGATGGGTCTGGTGTGGGCTCGATCTTTCTAGCTTTAGTGTGGCTTACATTAGAAGGACTGGAGCTAAGGAATATCATCATATTTTTTGCTAGCATGAGCTTTTCTTAGATCCACATATATGAAAAGACTTATGTGCTGATGCTTATATTTTTGTTACCAGAAGGGGGAGGAGCCAAGGAAAAAATAGACTTATGCAGCATCGACTGTATTTAGTGGTTGGTCAGGTCTGATCTGTTTGTTTCTGTTCCAGTGAACACAAGCTCTAAAGCTTCCTCAAGCCATTTGATATAAAATAAACTTTTCAAGATTTGTTTGTGCTAGTATTTCATCACAGGTCACGTCAAATGTAATGTTTGTATAGGCTTAAGGGAGCGAAATGATACCCTTATTTGTTCCCTACATCCATGCAATGGGACTTGTAAACAGCAGGATCATTTCACTGGCCCCCTCGCGCTGGTAGCTGTACAGCGTTGAGGCGCGTCTCCTGGGTGGCGGATAGGGGGAGGCCCTCCACAGGGTAGCATTGGATAGTGACCCCTTAAGGGAACAAAAGAAAATGCCGTGGTCCCACACAGCCCGGCCAGACCTAGGTCATAAGTCTTGAAAGACTGTAGGTCTAGGAGATAATGACTCCAAAATTAAATTTGGACTGGGAAGTTCGTGATGTCACTCTGTTCTGGCGGGGGGGCCTCTGGGCATGGTGGACCGGTCTGCTGAGGGACCAAGGGGTGCCGGCTACCTTGGCACTTAATGGGGGCTTAGTTTAGTTTAGTTGGGGATGGGCCTCAGTGACCAGGACGTGACGATCCTCCGACTTACCTTTTTGGCCTATAAGATCTAAACACAGAGATAGTTTGGTACAGCCAGTTGTCAGGGGTAGCGGGGAATGGAAGCTGGGCTCATGGCTCTGGCGGACTGGCCTCCTGTGTGACCTGGGAGCTTGGCAGACACATCGTGGAACAAGTCGGACCGAAAAGCCCTGCCTGGGGGGACTGACGCCGGGGTAGGGAGGCTTTCCCTAGGGAAGGACCCCCGAGAAACGACCCAATCCACTGCTCTGTGGTAAGACTAAGAACAGTCAAGAGCTAAGGGAACCTACCCTTACAGAAAAAGTACGCCGAAGCCGGATGACACTAACCTCCTGGTTGCAGAAAAATGGGATTTCAACGCACAACTCACACTGATGTTTAGAAATATGGATTATTCTCGTCTTGGTGCTTCAACTGTGGATCCCCAGGCAGATGAAGTGCCGGGCTCTCTGCCTCGAAAGAGCCCACCCCAAGCTACTGGCGGAAACAATAATGAAAGGAATAAAATTTTGACAATTTTACATTGGAATGCCGAGGGTATATCAAGGAAGAAGCTGGCCCTTGCCAACCGACTTAAAAAGGAAGATATAGATGTTGCATGTATCCAGGAATCACATTTAACACATCCCAAACATGGAAGTAGATTCACTATGAAAGGATATCAAACCTTCAAACAAGACAGACAGGATGGACCCAAAGAAGGAGTCATTACCCTAGTGAAAAATGACATCACTGCCTCGGAAATTAAGGTCAACGCGGGAGATCAAGCAGAGATAATTGGAACGGAACTACACTTCAAGGACAAAAGCATCACAATTTACAACTGCTATTGCCCTCCAGGAAAAGAACATGCTTTACATGCTATGAATATAGGCGACCAGTGCATTGTGGTCGAAGACTTTAAGTTTAACAGTCACTCACTCAGCTGGGGCTCTGAAAACCAGGATGCCAGAGGAGAGGAAGTAGAGGATTGGCAAACCAACATGAGCCTTCTTTTACTTAATAGCCCGGAGAATCCACCAACCTTTTACTCGCGCTCATGGATGACAACTTCTACCCCAGATCTAGCTTTTGCAACGGAGGACATAGCTCTCATAACAACAAGGCAAGTAATGGACCAGTTAGGAGGAAGCGATCACAAACCAGTCCTATTGAGGGTAGAAATGAACACAGCTCGAAATGCAACCTCCACCCTGCCTAGATGGAACAATAAAAAGGCAAACTGGGATCACTTTACAGCCCTTACGGATGAATTAGCAGTATCCATAAATGCTCGTAGCTAGAATACAAATCGAGGGGCCAAAGCAATCACCGAGGCCATAATAAAATCTGCAAAGAAAGCTATACCTAGAGGAGCAAGAAAAAACTATAGACCTTATTGGACAGAAGAACTGGAAGAACTGGAAAATGAAGTAAATGAAGCGAGAAAAGAAGTGGAGGAACACCCCAGTGTTGTAAACAATGTGAGCCTAAAAAGGAAAACAGCAAAACTCCGTAAAGAAACAATTAGAACACAAAGACAGGGATGGCAAGAAAAAACAGCTAGCCTTAAAATGGAAAAAGATGGTAACAAACTATAGAGACTAATAGAAGCTTTGAGCAGATCAGAAGGAAAAGTGACCCAGATCGCTTTGGAAAAGGGTGGAAGTTTAGTGACTGGTAAGGCCACAGCAGACCTGCTCATCAAACAGTATGCTGCAGTCAGCAACACTGATGTTGACCCAGAGAAAAAGATCAAATAAGGAGAAACACAAAAAAACTTGAAGGAAACACCTACTGACCAAGAGAGAGACTTGATGAACAAAAATTTCACACAACATAAACTAGATAGGGCAATACAAAATCTCAAGCTTAAAAAATCTCCAGGAGAGGATGGTGTAACAAACGAGATGATACAGCATCTCGGAAAGAACATGAAGAAAAAGCTGCTTCAACTCTACAATACAACCTGGACAACAGGTAATATCTCTCAAATCTGGAAGGAAGCCATAATGATCCCCATCTACAAGCAGGGAAAAGACGAGAAGAAACCTGAGAGCTACCAACCATAAGTCTTTTGAGCTGTTTAGGAAAAACTATGGAAAGAACGGTGAACACAAGAATGACATGGTATCTGGAAAAGAATAACATCTTGGTAGAAGAACAGGCCGGGTTCCGAAGAGACAGGTGCACAGAAGACCAGATCATACTAATTGCTCAAGATATTGAAGATGGTTTCCAAGAAAAGAGACACACAGTTGTTGTATGGATAGATATGGCGAAAGCTTTTGACCGCGTATGGAGAGATGGTTTGTTATTCAAACTTGAGGACAATGGAATTAGTGGAAATATGTAAGAGCAAGAAATATGCAAGAGCAAGAACTCAGCATTTCAAAAGTAGAACCCAGAACATGAAACATGGAGTACAACAAGGTGGTAAAAACTGGTATATTGTCCCCAACCCTCTTTTCTATGTTCATGAATGACATTCAGATCATACTTCCCAAGGGTGTCTATGGCGCAATGTACGCAGACGATACGGCCATATCGGCAACAGAGGAATACACTGGAACCGCACAGGCGGCGCGCCTACAACTGGCACTAGAGGCCCTAAGAATGTGGACAGAAAAATGGCTGATGAAAATAAACCCTGAGAAAACCACCTTTACAACTTTCACATTATCAATCAAATCCCAAACAGTACACCTTAAGATTGGAGAACACCAGCTGCGAGAAGAGCCATCTCCAACCTACCTTGGAGTAACCTTTGACAAAAGACTAACTTGGAAGGCTCAAACTGACAAATGCCAAAAAAGGGGAATACTTCGTACAGGATTATTAACCTTTTCCCATCACACCGCATCCGTTCGATGCGGCGCCTG
>BMAT01009007.1:89991-97491 GCA_019649035.1 Elysia marginata
AAGACTGAAGTTTACATGAAATATTTTTAGTGAAAATTTTAAAAGGAAAATATTATACATATACAAATATAATGTTACAAAATCCATACCTTAAAATATTTTCAGACAATTTGAGAAGCAAATAAACTATTTACATAACAAGGATAAATGCCAATCTAGGATAAAATTATGCTAGCCTCATGAAGAAAAGGACATTCTTAACTTATAAACAGTAAAATGATAACAATAACGTTTGATTTCCTCTTTTCTTGAAATTGTAAATTCTGAAAACAATAGAGTTATACTTAATCCTCCCACGATTCATGGGTTTATCTAGGGCTTCAACTAGTTTCATGAGATAAACAAACCTCAAAAGAATGCTCTTTGTTGTCCTCCGGCCGATAGTCTAGCAGGACACTGAGTGACATGATGGAACAATCAAACTTGCCACTCTTGGCCGTCGGTGATGGATGGACCACGATGGCTGGCTGCTCAGGTAGTTTGTACCGTCGCTCCCACACGGCTCGATCACGCTTCTCCTTCCTCTGCTGCTCTTCCTCCTGATCGAAACAGAATAGGCAATTTATAAATTTTTCTGCTCCTCTCCATGCCCCATGTTTCTTTCCCATCTCTTCTCTATGATTTTTTAAAAATTAAAAAACATCTCACCTTCTTAAGTTTATGTCACTGAAACCAATGTGAATGTACCACCTCTCACAACTAGACTTAAGAGAGAATATTAGGAATGCCTTTGATGTCAAAGAAACCCGATGTAGCTTTGCTACAGAGAGTAAATGAAAAAAAAAGGTGAGAGAGGGTTTGGACTTGCTAGAGGTGAATGTGTGTTGTTATAAAAGCTATTACACATAGCAAAAATGCCCCCTTCCCCACCCCCTTAACCTCACCTTAAGACGAGTAATACATGACAACTTTAACTAAATCTAAAAAAACAAAATTACACTTTGTTTAGGTCAGGTGGCCTATGTTGATGAGAATTGTGATATTTTGCAGCGTTAAGACTAACCTCCTTTCTCTTGGCTTCACTTTTCTCCTCCTCTTTCTCTTCATTCTTCTGTTCCTCTTCAGCTTTGGCAGCCTCTTCTTCCTGTTTAAACAGAAACAACAAAGAAAATTACCAGCATGTAATTATCGCTCATCATGTTTATCACTACCAAAGGTTTTTTTTCTGTCAAAGTAACTTATAGAAATTTTTTTTAAATTATAGTCTTTTCATAATCTCAAAGACTGGGTTTGATTTCTAAATGCAACCGGCTTCAAGTGCTAAGATATAAATGAACCCCTTTGTACCCGCCTCTCTTAGGCTATTGACATTTAGATCTAATTGTTTGTATCATGTTGCTGCAATAGTGATTAGCAATATACAATTTAAGATTGAGTAAGATAAGATAAATAAGGGCAGATTGAAAAATAGACAGAATAGAGAGAAAGCACACAAGAAAAGAATACTGCCTCTTTTTATTTTTAAGACAATGTGACGTATTCAATTATTTTCATCTACCATGTGTAATGGCCCATATTCTGATATATCAGGGATGCAAGCGGCTCATGCTCAAAAAGCAGGAAAATCTTACACTCTATAGGTGATGGAATTATTTAAAAAGATAGATATATATATATATAAAACTCTGTACTTGTGCCTATACAGCTATACAACTCAGAGGAAGTGTTTGATTTTCTATGATTCTTAATTTAGGGTGTTTTCTAAGTTTAACATTTAGGTCATAATTTTTTTTACTTTTCCTGCTTTTTTACCTAAAGAAAAAGCTAAAAAAATCGGAAGTCCTGCAAAAATCGGAAAACTTGCATCCCTGGATATATGCAACAGAAATTTTCTATGTGGACTATTATATTTCATATTTTATCTTTCATAGATTCAGCCTGCCTTTGCAATACTGTCAACTTTGCTTAAGTCCATCTCCCAATCATATCAACTTAAGTGAAATATAGTTATACACAAGTCCTTATATAATTACAATTGTCCCCATGTGACATACAAAAAAACATAATCAAGCGATGTTGACTGTAAATCCCTGACATCTTAACTCTAAAATAGAGCAAATCTTTGCCACTATATATTTTTCCTCTTAATTTGGAAAGCTTCTTTTTGGATTTACTTGAGACATATATTTCAAGATTTTATCTTTATAATTTGGCGGCAAAGTTCATCATACACTTAGAAACAAAACATTTAAGCCTACAAATATCCACTATGACTCCACTTCTTCAAACCGACTTTTCAGATCTAAACTTTTATGCCATGTACTACTTGGAAAACTCACAGCTGCTTTCTCTGCCTCTATCTCTTTGTTTTCTTGCTCTTTCTCCTGCTCTGCCTTGAGCGCCCTAGAGAGGCGGGCAATCAGTTGAGATTTCAGACCTTTGGCACTTATATTTCGATGTTCTAGTTCTGCCCTCAAGTCTCCAACCTGTGGTACACAAGTTTACTATGTGAGATTAATTTGCAGAGATTATTACTTATGTGTCAAACAAGATAAGAGTCCATGGTTCCATGGGCTCAATCTTAAAACTAATAAAGTGGGGAACACATAAACATAAGTGAAATGTAATTGGTTTGAAGTGATTTTGTTCTGTAAAAATTAATTCATAAAGGTTAAAGAAACAAAAAATTCAGGAATTTATGCCAGTTCATTGGATGCAAGGGTTTGCTTAGTCCAAGATTACTGGATATGTGGTCCACTGTACTTATAAATTCCAAACATAGCTACAAATAACACTTATTCCTTCATGCTGATTCCCTGCTGAATTCCAATTTGACTTTCTTAAAAAAGCTGATTACTAAAATCTCACTTTATGTACAGAAAGCAGGTACACATACAATTACAAACCTTCATGATCTTAGGATCCAATGTGGAATAGTGAGATGCCTCAGTCTTATCACTCTTTTCTGCATCCTCATTTTCTTCTTCCTCCTGAAAAAGTTGATGGAAAAGAATGTCAGGGCCATAAAAACAGAGATATGTGATAAAAAAAATAGACTAGGATTGTTTGGAACAATCAGAAAAAAAAAACAGTTTCTTGCCATTCCTTATTATATGATAGAAAAAAAAAACAACTAAGCAACATGATGTCTCCACGGTTTTAAAAGGCTAGTTGCCAGTTTCTGCAAAATGTCTTGCTAGATTATATATGAAATAATGATAGTTCATTCCTCTGCCTCTTCATTTTCTAGACAGTGTCAACCAGCAGCAAAGCGGTGCAAATAGAATTCATTGTAAAAGAAGGCAAAAAAAAAACATTGCAGGTAAACAACAAAGCTCATGGGAATATGGAAATCTTCTGTCCCAGTTGCAACTTTGTTTGGGCCACGCTGCAGGGGTTGTTGGCTCATGTATAAGTAAAATTCAGTGTCCAATACTAGCTGAAACTCTTTCACACTTCCTCAAGCAAAAAAATCTGTAAAAAAAAAACCTCTGCAGCTGAGAAGAAAAGTATATGGTCGAAGATGGGATAACCAGCCTTGAAAGAGAAGGAGAGAGTGAAAAGGTGAGAGGTGGACAATAGCCACTGATAAATATTATATTGTATGTATGATATCAGGCTTATAATTAGAAGAGCCGAAGGACAAGAAGAGTAAGGGGAGAGAACCAGTGCCTGAGTCAGGGAGGAGGTGGCCGCCGCCGCAGCTTCTGGGTTGAGCTTCAGCTGCAGGTGGCGCTGGTAGGATGCCTGGAGGCCATCCCACTCGAGGCGTGTTGGGCTGCAGTTCCAAACATCTGGTAAGAAAAGGACGACAGTTTCCACACGGGCGGGCTCCACCCGGTCCTTGTGCCTGCTCTCAGGTCGGAAGTAGCGGATCTCTGCAAAGCGGTACCTGTCAACAGACGGAGAGAGCGGTAGCACACGGGCACAAGCGTAACAGCTAGCCAGGGGGGAAAAGAGGCTCTAGCCTCACAGCACAGATGGACAAAAACAGAGCATTGACAAAATGTTACAGATCACAAAGGGTCAAGGAAAATAATTTGGAGCACATATTTAACATCAAAATGATTGAAATGAGTTGGTGGCTGCAACCACATCTTTTCCATAGTCATAGTTGAAAAAAAAATGTAAAAACACTGAGGAAGTGGAGGTATGTAGACTGATGCTATGCCCAAATCTGAACAGTGAATTTGTCTCTATAGAAAGACTTGAAGAATTTGTCAATGAACACAACTCATTAAATAAAAAAAATTTTAAAAAAAGGAAAAAAAAGAAACAGAGAAATAGCTCCATACATTGAGAACACAATTTTTTGTTTCTTAGTAACTGATGTTAAATTATATTGAAAAAAATCAGGGCCCATTGTTTCTAATTAACTGATATAAAATTATACTGAAAAAATTCATTACTAAAAGGACACAATAACAAGGCATCATATTTAAAAATTTTTTATTAACAAGCACATTTTTTATTTTGGTTCATAATTTTTCTTTTTTTTTTTTGGNGGGGGGGGGGGGCATGGAAAAATAATCAGTGACAGATTTCGACATTTCAGATGTAGATAAATAAATATTTAAATAAAAAATCCTTGAAGCATGTAAAACTTGCGAGGGTTGTTAGAATCAAATTCTTCCTGAGCTTAGAAATCTAAGCCCTTGTTGGACTCTCAAGTGTTTTTTTTTTTAAATGACCCTCTAACAACAAAACAATTTGTACATTGCATTTGCAGGAGCATAACAGGATGGGACAGGGAAGGTGATTTGGGTTAGATTGTTTGAATTTTAACGTCTCTTTTCAACTATAAGGTTATATCAGAGACGACGCTTGGGACAATTGAAAGCGTGCTGCCGCACTGTGATGTAAGGAGCGCTTGCATACACCACACCCAGTCACATTATCCTGACACCGGGCCGACCAGACATAGCACTAAATCCATAATGCCAGACACTAAGCGGATCAGCTGCTAATACCAATTTTAAAGCCCTTGGTTTGACTCGGCCGGGGATCAAACCCACACCTCCCGATCTCTGAGAGAGTGTCATACCGCTGTCCACAGAGCCGGTCAGGGAAGTTGAAAACTATGAGTTTGTCTACACAATATGAGACAGACAGAGAGACAGAGCAGATAGGTAGAGAAACAGAATTTAATTGCCTCCTTTGTCATGCGAAATGAAACGGAAAAGAAAAAAGATACTCATCTGCCAAAAATCTTACACAAGCTGGACTTACCACTGAGTACAGGAACTCAAGTCTATGCCTGTGAGCGCCAGCGTAGTTCGGATGGCAGTTTTGATGAGGACCATGGGGTTTGTTTGAGGGCTGGCACCATCCAGGGAGGGTGACCAGGGTCCGCCTATTGCCATTGGCTCATTCTTACCGCGAGTGCCGACCAGGAAGTGTAACAGACGTGTTGGGTGTTGGAAATTGTCCATGGCGTCAGGCAGGTCCTCGGCCAGGCAGCATGACTTTTTGTAAAGCTCTGCTTCTGATGGGCTGGCCAGGAGCATCACCTAAGAGAATAGAGATGTTATTTAACAACTGTTGATAGAGGACTACTTTATATCAAATAGGCATGACTAATGTGAAACACTTGTGAAACAAGTCATTGTACATCAAAAAGAGCAATGAAAACTAAAAATATTTTTTCTTACTACTTATTCACAAAAAATGTGAGATAGTCAGGATGAATCAGACTAAAGTCAGACACCTGACATATTACGCTTTAAATCTCTTGCTCTTCTTTGACTGAGTTATTTCATTTTTAAAGCACAGAAAATATTCTATTCTATAACAACAATTTTTTTTTTCTTTTAAAGATCTTTACCTCAAGACAAATCTAGAAAAATTGTGCCTCATTAATTCTTATCATCTTACACAATGTGATCAAAGCAAAGCATATGCAGGTTGCCTAAAGCAAATTTGAGTTACAGACTGCTCCAAATCAAATTATTTTATGGCCTGCAAGCCTTGCATTGCATTCAGAAAGAAGTTTAACTGTTTAGATAACAAACTGTTTTTAGTTACAAAGAGCCAGTAAAATATAAAGGAAGGATGGTGGGGTGGAGTCAATAGGCAGAGACATGACAAACAGAGAGAGAGAGAGAAAGAGAGAGAGATATAAAATGATGCATAGGATATGCATGAGTTATTCAGTAGAAAAACCAACCTTTGCACTAAATAGGTGATCAGCATCACTGGGCTCGTATACTGGAATTTCATCAAGAATCGGGGGCACCTCCTTGTGCATGACATGGAAATTGCAAGCCTGACCAAGCGTGAATGGCCTTGACAGGGGGAAATTGTTCACCCAAGAGTAAGATGCATGGAAGAAGTCACTAGGGATGTACAAGTTGGTGTATTTGCTCTTCAGAGAGACAACACACGTGTCGGTGCTGTGAAGGAAAATCACAAAACGAATTATGTTGGAGGTATCATTGAAAATATAAATAACAAATTGTATTATTATTACAGTAAAAACATTTAAGTTTAAAAGATAAATATGAGGCTTTGCCAAAATGTTGTGATTTTGTGTTTGTGATGGTGAACAAGGTATTTTAATATTGGAAAGCACAGAGTATGAGATGAAATTGAAAAGCTTTTTACCCTGTATCTATTTTAAACTACTTCATTTGAAAATTTGATCTAAGGAAACCTTGCAAAGGAAAACTCTAATTGAAAATCTACATGTTGTGTTAAAAAACAATTTGTCCCGCATAACAATCAACAGATTTTGAGCGTGACTATTTCTACATTTCATGAACAATTCATTCAAAAGTCATGAAAAGCATTATGATGCATTGCTATTTTCTGAATTATTTTATAGAATACTTAGTCTTCCATAATAGTTAACAGATTTATGATCTTTTGTCACAGCCTAATAACTAAGTCATAGATAAGGTCATCCTGAATTAATTACATTATCACAGTATAGCCATAAGCCCATAATTAAGTGAAACCTGAATAATTCAAATGTTTGCTTTAAAATTTAAACTATATTCAGATTACCAACTTCAATAAACCCTTTTTTAATGTATAAAGATAATTAGATTTTTTTATACTTTCTGTGGAGTTCAAAACACCTAAACTGCACTATAAAATTAATAAATCTTAAGCCTGTTTCAAGTAATTGATGGGATATGTTTCAATGAATAAGCCTGTTAACAGAGTTTAAATTGTTGATGGGTGGAAGATTAATGAAATTTATTTCACAAAATAAAAGTGGAATATATATATATATATAAATAGTATATATATATGTGTGTCAAATATTTTCTTTAACAACAGAAGACTTCAACCTAATACTTCCACATATCTTTTTTTTTTGTTTTTTTTTGGGGGGGAGGGCAGGAGGGGAGAAACACAACAGCAAGCCAAACTTTTTGGGGACATCGGCAGGTCTTAACAGTCTGCAACTGCAGGTGAAGTTACTCAAGCTACTCTGCTTACTAGTGCTATAATGAAAAGCATGACAAATACAAAAATTTTTCCTATTTCTAACCATTTCAACATTTACATCCAGTAGATTTAATTTAAATTGGAATCCTAGGGCCTGCAAAAATA